>JAPYZA010007157.1:0-10761 GCA_030522685.1 Eupelmus azureus
CGCGGCCTATTCCTCAACCCTCCCGGCTTCGATTTTCTCACCTCTCGCACCGGCTTGTGTTTCATTAATCTGAATAAGGGGAAGGTGGGATAGAGGAGTTCCGAGATTTGGGATGTGGGTATTTTATTTTGTGAATCAATTTTTTCAGCGGGTTTATAAGAGGGTCGAAAATTTACATTTGAAGTGGGTAAGCTTATGTTTGTATTTATTATCTAAAAAGTGAATTTAGGTGGTACTGAAGTTAATTTTTCATTGATACTATTTACTTATTAGCTGCTTTTTTTCTATAATACTTACGGTAATCTTTTATATTTTTTCTTATTCAAAAAGCATTTTGCTACAATATGCATTTGCTAAACAAAATCAAATCCTTTCCGCAGAAGAAAAATAAAGACTCCATATAGCGGAAAAAATATTGTTATTTCTTCTGGAGGCACAGAGCTTTCTTTTACACGAGTTCCTAAGATATACTGGAGGATATCGATCAACTTTTCGCGGCGCCATCCAGAATTTCACTTTCATTTCCTTCCTCTTGCCTACAAGCGTGCGGCAGTTTCGTCAAGTGCTCTCCTTCAAAGATACAATTCTAGCACTTTACGCCTTCTCCTACCCCATTCTTCTCCTTTAGAGCTCCTGTGAGGTTTGTCGGTGTCTTCATTTCCTCGGGTTTTCGCCTCTCGGCGCGTGTCTCTTCTACGTGTGAATTACAGCCTCCTTAAAGCTTATTGTTTTTTACCAAATATTCTGTAATACTATATCATTGTATTATTTGATAGGTCGGATATATTTATAAAATGTATTATTAACTTAAAACGTTTAAACAGAGAATTAATTGAATACTGATCATAAAATTTTCATTTACAACATTATCCCAATAAAATTTAATCTTCATGATACCAAACTAATTGAGCTTTCAATTTTCAGCGGCGCATTTCCATTTCACGAAAAATTTACACGAACTGTATAATTGACACTCTTTATTCGTTTGAAAATAAAACAAAAATAGTATATATAATTGAGCGTTGCCGACGCTCCGTAATACTTTAATCTTTTATTGAGAGTGCGCGGCACTTCCGACCTGTAGCATATTGATTTTAAAACAGCTACGAAATCCGATTAAGTTCTCTCTTAGTCCATACAATGCATTCATATTTAAAGCACTTTTATATCCACTGCAGATCGACGCGGTTTTATCTCTCTGAGCGTGTCTACCTTTACTTGACGAATCAGCGGATCAGGTGTGCTCTTTAATCGTCATCAAGTGTATACGCAGTATTATTGAGCGTAATTGAACGGCCCTTTTACAGGCTCAGGTAAATCATGACAATCAAAATCAATTATTCAAACGAAATTATGTATTCAATTCAAACGTTTAAAAAATATAAATACAAAATTGCCAATAATTATTAATCATCATTTAGCATCTAAACATATTATATATATAGTATACCCTGAACTAATTGAGATAAATTGAAGATTTAAAGAGTTGTTTTTTTTTAACCCTCTAAGAATAAAAGATTTGAAAGAGCGTTAGCGTTGACAGCAATAAATTTTAAGTTACGGTGCGAAATTAATGTTGAAAAAGCGCTAAAACCAGCCACGTTGGTTTTTGATTGCGATGATTTATTTATCCGGGCCACTGCAAGAGACATCGTATACAACCTAACTGTACGCGGAGTCGACCGAAAGATCAATTAACAAAACGTCCCACTCCATAGCTTAGAGAATTTAATTGAATCGCTGTGTGAGACCGCAGGTGAGAGAATGAAAAATTATCGACCCCTGAACGAGCAACTCACGCCGATGAGCTTTCATGTGTGTATATACGTATGTGTGACTTTCTATTTAAATTACTTTAATTTCTATAGAATATCTTAAGTTCACTAAAAGAGAGAAAAAATTCAGTGGCAAAAAATGTTACAAAATATTTTATTTTGAGAAGCAATTGTTTAAAAGTAAACTTTAACAAATTAAAGTAAGTCTTAAAGCATTGCAAAGAGCTATTAAAAGTATGTATGAAACATAAGTTTTTCGTACAAAATACTCTCACATTACTTTTTATACTAATTTTCGTATACTTTCTCTAGCAAAACGTCGTTAAAAACATTCCAGCCCTTTTTAATCCCAACAAAAAAGTAGACATCTCAACAACACAATAAAAATTGTTGACCCAGTAAAAGCCAAGAGTCAAAGTTCCAAACGCCACCCATTCTTCAAACAAATTTCAAAGTTTCAATGATTTCATTCATTCCGCCTTCATATTCATAACCGAGCTTTCCCCGAACATGAGCCGCGCACGTGAGGCTGCTAAGCCTCGACGTAGCCGTTAAATATCTGGAGCGCTTTTCAGCAGAACGCGTGAGAACGCTCGTCCAGTTGGCTCGTAAAAAAGTTGTTACAGTGATAAAATACACACGGGGGAGCAATGATGTTTGAAGCGCGCTGCAGTTATATAGGCCAAGCTCGCGTTGGCGATTACGGGAATGGAATTAAACGTAGAGGTCACAGAGCGCAGACTCGCCCTGCAGTGGGGCGCGCGCGCGACATCCGGCGCTAATTGAAATTAAACCCGGCCACGGGGACTGCACCTTCCTTTTTATGGCTGAAAAAATGTCGTGGACGTTCTCAGGGGCGCGTATTTATTCTTGGTAAACGCAAGAAGCACGCCGAGGAAGAAGGGACAGGTAAGAGTGTGGCTCTTTGCACTTTCTCGCCACACCCTGGGGAAGAAAGATCGTTGTAATTAGATGGGAACGTGTATAGAGGATTGGATTAAGGTCGATGAATAAAGAGAGATGAATTTTCGTCTGCTGTCGTCACTTTTGGTGGCTTGAATTGGGTTTGGAAATTAATTTGTGAAGTGATTTGATTGAAGGATATAAATTTGATCTTGAATTAAATTATGTTAAAATAACGTAATAATATTTTCTATTTGCATCTGACTGTGAATTCTTTATTTAAATATATACTCTATAATTAATATTTTAGAGTTTTAAATAATGCCAATTCAAACATAATTAAATATACGTTTCAATAAATGATAATCGATAACCGATAAATTATTTTATGAATAACATATTTTAAATTATTTTTTTAAATTGAATATAAGCAGTGCTACTAAATAAATGCTGACCTTTTAAAATTCAGTTTATTTGAATACCAACAAAATGAAAAAATATTCAGGGATAGCGAGTAAAAAATGCAAAAATAGCAAGTGAAAATGTGGGTAGCTCATTTTCGCTTGCTATCCTATTTCCTTATGAGCTTTCAAGCATATCATTTTGAATGGAAATGCTGTTTCAAATGGAAATAACATCTACTACGCAAACAGCAGCTGCCAAACACCTTTACTAAACACTATCATGGTAAAAATGATGATGACAATGTTGAATAATTCTTCACATTAAAATGTTAAAGGACATTTACATTTTTCGCAAAAACTTGATGTTTTTATCGTAGTTTATAATTAGTTTCAAATGAACTCTCGTACCACTAACGATTTAAATTTCAAATTTTTATTACTTTAATCAAAATTCTAATGAAGCCATTTATATAACGAAGTCACCCTACTGTAAACGTCGTACTTTCAAAATGCTTCATCAAAATTCTCGTTTATCAACATCGTAACAACATTTATCAACATCGTAGCTATTTATCGATCCTGTAGCGTTTAATTAATCTTAAATTTCGTACTATGTATTGTTATCAAATATGCGATTTGCAGTTTACTACACGGCACTCAAAAATATACACAATTAATAAAATCCTTCAAAGCTTTTTAAACCCATTACTAAAAAAATATTTCGAGCGATCGATATCAACGGAACATCTGTTGCCCGTAACAGTAAAGCGCCACTGAAAAACTCAGCAAGCTCCCGTTTCATGCTCACCTACTTAACGGCCGAGTGATACTGCAAACACAAACATCATTCTCCTTACACATCTCAAGCAAAACTCTGCATCCATGACTTTTACGCGACGCTGATTTCACGAGAGACGCAAACGCTCGACCGCTCGTCGTTTTTGCGATGCAGCTTTGAAGGAGAAAAAAAAACTCCGAGCTCTGGCATATCGTATCGCGAAGAGCAATGAGGCTCCGTAAATAGAGGGGAGATAGCGCGCGGCAGGTTAACGAGCGCCGGCGTCAAGGAAAATGGTGGATAAGAAAGAAACTGAGCCGTCGACGATGTCGCGCGCCGGGCAAATATGACCCGCCCTGGGGAAAATCCGATGCGAGAGCGCGAGCGTTAATAAGATGCAAATGCGCGAGTGTATATGTGAGGTCCGCCGGGACTGAGAGCTGGGATTTTTCTTGGAGAATCGCTGTTGATATTGCGTTTTGTGGGGCGGAAAAGATTTCAGCCGTAAATATAATATGCGGTAGCGTCCTTTTGCCCGGATGTTTTCTTTTTCTTTTTTAGTGTTGCGTTAGGATATTATATGAATGTTAAAATGTAAAATTCGCATACAGATTTACAGTAATTAATAATACAACTCTTTTTATGGTTTATAATTGCTTTCAAAAATGTATAACTTCTTCTGTCAAGTACCCTTATAGTTCACTTGATCATATTTCAGAAATTTGTTTTTAAATGTAAATTGAACCTTGAACTCGCTGTATCCCAAGTTATTTACAATGCGGTTGTGTTTACATTTTTTTAGTGTAAAATAGTGATTCTTTTTAAAATTTTGTGAAGCAGAGGCAAAAAATCTCAATTTCTTTATTCACTATATCTATAAATTCATTCTATAAATTTGGAGTTGTAAAGAAGAAACAATGAATATGCAGATAAATTCAAATAAATCACTATTTCTCAAAGATATTTATACTACACATAAAGTTATAATAAAATCTTCTATACATAGGTTCATTTTTCCACTCGATGCATCAATTGTTAATTATCGAATAATAATTTATTACTTTGTGATTGATAATAAATAATAAAGCTTTTCTTCTATCGATTTGTGCATGCTCTATTTTGTAATAGTAAAGTTTTCCTTTAGTCTTACAAAATTATTAAAAACAACAATTTTGTTCCTGTATAAAGCAGGAAATACAACAAAAGAGATTAAAATGATACAGAAGTTACAGTTCTTTTAATTTTCGTTAATTAATTCTTCTCAAAACTCTAACAGTAGTTTTTAATGATTTTATAAAAAAGATCCTTCATGTATACATGATAATGATATATCATTAACACAAACAGCTACATTTAAATTTGGACTGTTCGATGATTTATTGATCGAAACAAGTGATAAAATTATTTTATTAAGTAGTTTAAATAAAATAACGATCCATAACACTCACTCATTCCACAAAATAGATTTTCCATAAACCGTCAAACACTTTCTTCTTTCTTCTATTTTCGCTAATCGTTCCTTCTAAAAGCACAATAGTCATTGCACAAGCGAGTCGCATGACCTAAGCCAACCCACACAACTAAGAGAAAGCTTTTTATTGATTCTCCGTTCCACCAACGTTTGGATTTCTCATCACTCCGCTGACAATCCGGATCGATGAACGCCACGAGTAAATAGACATTGTTTGGACACTCGAAAGCTTACAGCTAACGAGTCCGCGCCGGCAAATCAGCCGGCTCGCCGGAGTCGCCAATAAAACATCCCCTCGATGCTGCAGAAATCTTCCGCATAAGCGCGATATCCACGCATATATGCATACGTCGTGCTCGCATAGGCGCGCACGTCTCTCGCACACCCGAGGCGCATACACAAGCGCCGCCTCATTGTTAGTTGCAGTATGCAGCGCAGGAGTCGAGTTCAAACGCGGACTATGCGCGTGACGTGCACTCGCTCTAATAATAGACTGGCCGACGGTAAATCGCTGGGCAGAGCGTAGACGCGTACAGGCATGCATGTGCACGTACACAAACATATTCGTTGAGCGAGAGGAAAAACGAGGAAACGGGGGAAAAAATAGCTCTCCGGAGATAGACGATTCGCATCTTCCGCACGGATGGAAAGAGAGATGCGGCCTTGAACTATACACGGATGGCCGGCTAGATTGTCTGCATATAGGAGGGATTTTAAAATCGCGCTGTCTGCTAATGCGGGACGTTAAAGGACGATGGGCGAGTCGTAATAGCACAATAAAACGTCAAGTGCCGGCCCTTTCCGTGTGCATTGTGGTCGGAGAAAGGAATATTAAAGGCTTATGTGGCGAATGTCTTTTTTGGTTGATTGGTTTCTGGAGTTTTTTTTTAAATGTTGTGACCAGACGTTTTGTAAATGGATTGCTTTAAGAATGTCTGTAGTGTTTAATTGAGTTAACGTTTTTGAATAATATAAATTTTTGAAAAAAAAAATGTAGATTTCAATTATTTTATTTTTGCATGTTGCACAGAAGAATCTTTATAAAAATGTCTAACTAAGAAGTATCAAGTGTATAAGTCAACGATAAGCTTAAAACTTTTAAAGGTATTTTCTAGTACCTTTAATTGTACAAATCCACGAGAGTTAGATCCTAAAACTTCTTTAATTTAAGGATAGTCATTATTTTCGTTTGAAAATAAAAACTTTTTTCTGTATTTATACAGCCCCGAGCACAATTAAAAATCAAATTTATTAATTCTTAGGTACGATATCTGGATGTTTACATCAAAATTAAACATTTTTATTTCAAGAGTTCAAAAAGTGCAAATAAACTTTTTAGTGCCTCTGTTTATCAGTTTGAAATATTCTAATTTAATATTAAATTAAGGGGATGTTGTAACCATACAACATGAGCACCCTCGTTATATCTCCTGATTTTTAACGTAATTATCACTCATTCTCACACAAAGTCTGAAGATCCATAATTCACATGCTACCTTGTAATAATAGCTATAGGGGGCTCAGCTCGTTACAGAATTATAATGGTAAGAACGCAATTATTTTAATATAATTATATGGCTACGACATCATCTTAAGCATAAAAAGTCTTTACTGATTTATGTATTCAAATTAACGAGTGTTGTCTTCTAAAATTATATTACTGTATAAATTCTCAAATTAATTTAATAACATTAATTTTATTTTATTACTTATTTTGTTACTCAAATTAATACTAATTTCTTCAGAACTTTATCATTGCATGTATATTTCCATTTTCGATTTACAAAATGTATGTATGTCTTATTTATTAAGGCAGTAAATTAATATTTAATAAAACATATTATATCTTTATGAATAATTTAGAAATTTCATATTATATAAATGAAAAAGTACAATTATAATGGAATCGATCTAAAAGTTGATACATTAGTCGCATAGAGTATTCAAAGATCAATAAATATGATTTTTTTGCAGCGTTCAGTGCTGAATAATTATAAAAAACGTTTAAATTATATGAAATTAAGTTTAAATTAAAATCTAACTTTGGTAAATTTATATTATTCAAAGTACCAGAAAATACCATTCAAACTTAAAGACAGATTTTTAACTCCTGATACTCCCCTAGTAAGTCTGTGTCTTTTAAGAAACCTGCTGTAAAGGATCAAAAACTTATAGACTCTTAAAAGAATGAATTGACATTTTCAATATAGTTACACCTAGCATGACTCAGTTGGTCTTGTGGGGTCCAAATACTTTAAATAACTCTATAGATATATAATCAATTAATCTATCAAAGATTGCGTGAAGTACTTATACATCAAATAGTTTTAAATGTAATTGTAAGCATTATATTTAATAATATTGACTTTGTATTTGTTCTTAGCTAATCTGGTAGAAAATTGATCATATTGTCTTTCAGGTTCACTAAACATTGCCCAAATATTTTGGCATAATATAAAAAGTAGTAATTTGCAATATTTCTCATTTAATAATACATAAGAAAACGCTGCAGTTATAATAAACTAAGCATACATGGTTTATCTAGAAAACGACAATCATTAGAAAGATATATCAAGATAGCTTTAGAGTATGTGACACGCCTTTCTCAAACATGTTTCCGATATACATCCTTATCAACACGAGCTGTCGAAATATTACATTCTCATACTTAGTTAAAGTATTTGATACGGAAAAATATTCAATTTTATCAAATAAATTATACAATGAAGTGCCCTGATTAAATAATACACTGAGCATTCAAATAATTATATTGCAATTAATTTTTATCTCAGGAAATACTGATTATATTAGAAAAACCTGAAATAAAAAGGATTATGAAATAAAAAGGAAGGCTCATAAATTAAAAAACAAAATATTTGAGTAACAAAAAATAAACTGTTAGAATTAGAGTAAATAAAAGCTCTTACAATTATTCTATTTTGGATTATATTTATTTATTTAATGTGTAATAAGTAACACGTAATTGTTCTAGTTTTAAATAAATAAATAAAACAATATTTCTTTCTGTTGCAGGTGAGTTACAAAGACTGTTACCTAACTGAACATCTTATCTATGTAAGTTTATTTATTTATAACTTTTTATCTTTATGGTATGAATTGTGTGATAATAAGTAATGATCGAAACATATTTATATCAGATAAAAACTTATTATTCGAGTAGAGAATTAAAATTTACGTAAGCTTGAATTTTAAAGTTAACATTAGTAATAATATAAATTTTAATAAAAGAGTAAATACATTTCCTTCGTCAAGAAAATGTCTGGTTTTGCCCATCGTATTATCATAAATTACAAATAAAACTTCCCAACATCAGAGCATTCGTACAAAAACTTACAAAATCTTGTCACGAGCACTTACTTTATCGCTAAAAACCACGTAAAGATTACTTTAACCGTGACAGCTGCAAACACACCCTTTTATCAGAATTAAAGCAACCTTTGCTTCACACATCCCAAAGCAAAAGCTGCACGACGCCAAGCGTGCCGAGCTCACGAAATCACGGCCTCAGCATTCGACTCTTCTGCGCCCAGAGTCTTTTAAATCTCTATTCCCGCGCTAAGTGCACCTCGTGTCTCTTGCAGTTTTATATGAAACGCGCCCGCGCTGCCGGAGATAGTAGGTCAGTTTTTTCAACACTTTGAAATACACAACTAGTCTAGTCTACCGCGTCCGACAGTAAACTCAATTCTCTTTGAGGCAGCAGCTTAGCCTGGCTCTCTCCCTCTTTTTCTCTGCGCTCGTATAGCTTGTCCGAGCTCTTATTTGTCTTCATCCTACTTTTTTTTATTCTACTGTTTTTCACTGCCGACTCGAGAGGAGGCTAAACATCCGAATGGTTATCAAAAGAGGAAAGTAACAATCTCAAAGATAAATTTTAAATTACTCATTTCAGTTTGTTTTCTATAAATGAATGTTGAAATTGATAAAAATGTCTTTTACAAATATTAAACATATTTACCAAGTTAAAAGAAAGAAATTTTACGCTTTCACTATTGCAGGAAATTAAAGTTAATAAAAACTTAAAAATTTTCTTTTAAAATTTAATCCGAATAACTTAACTATCACCCTCATCAGGCAAACTTTACGCTCATCCCGTCTATCTTTATCCCATCTGATACTCCGCGCGAATACGCACCTCATCCATTTGGAGAATCCAGCGGTATTTGAGAAGAGAATGACGGTCCCACCGTCATCCCAGGAATTTTCCGGCGATATCGTTCTTCTGATGCAGCGGCCTGCAGCGAGTCTTTCGAGATCGGGGAACCCCCGAGGTATTTTGAACTTCCATGGTGGTTTGCATTAGGGAGCCACGAAAGACGTGGTTGGCTTCGTCATATCCCTTGAGCTTGCTATAAAGCCGTGACTTCGGTATTTGACCTCCTACTGGCGCCGCATCGTTTCGTCAGAGCTCGGGCAATTTGTGTGGGAAAGCGATTTTTTGGAATTCGGTTTTGTAATTTGGAAATGGTTTTGTGGTGTGACTGTGACTGGAAAATTTTGGTTTTCTAGGCGTATGTTACTTGAAGATCTTTAAGCGGATTATGTAAATTATGATTATATTTTTGACGATAAATAAGGTGTGATTTAGGGATAAAAATTCTAATTTATTGGTAAAATGTTTCATTTCAGTTACGAAAATTGCTAATATTATTAAACATTCAAAATCTGTTGTCATTTATAATTCCCATCTGTAATTTATTAAAAATCTGTTATTTTTACACTTTCGCTAAAATGTATTTAAATTTATTCGTCGCTAGTCGTTATAAATTTTTACAACGTATTTAAAATTATTATCACTAGTCATTATAAATTTTTACAATGTATTTAAAATTATTATCACTAGTCGTTATAAATTTTTACGCGAACAATATGTAAAAATAATTTACCAAAGATACTCCTTCAATATGCAGATATTGGATATCCACTTAGACAATTACATCTATATTAAGAAATTTAATCACATATCCAATCAATATCGTAGCACTATATCTACCTTACCCTTTCGTATATTAATAAGCGACTGTCTTTCACAAATCTATTTTTGCTTAAATATATATTGGAAATCATAGTGAAAATTTTAATGCATTTTTAATGAAACAAAAAACAAAGATAAAGTGCACTAAATTGCGAAGCAAAATTTTTGAAGATACATAGACTTGGCGTGGACGAATAATGTCACAGTTGATGTCTCTTCCTTCAACTTTATCGCCACGATGGTGTCTAGACGTAGTCAATTTCCGCTAGTATCAGATAATATTATGTCTCGTATTAGCAAGAGTACTAATGGTGTAGGGCACGATGAATTTTCTTATATTATAATGACACGGGCAATTTCGTGGTTTAATCTTGATTTTACATTTTGTCGGTTTATAAATAATGAATATTCAAAACTTATCGAAATTTCTATCT
>JAPYZA010007159.1:0-10389 GCA_030522685.1 Eupelmus azureus
GGGCCGCGGCCTTCTCGATGTTAAAAATAACGGCGAGCCGCTATCATAATGTTGCGAGGAGAAATAAAAAACGGAAGGATGTCGACGATCGGTTAAGAGATGCGCCACTGAATGTATGCAGTGACTCGGAAATCGGTGGTGTAATACGGAAGTTTTGAGCTAACGTTTGTCGTTCCTGAGTTGTCTGCTTAATTCGTTATCTTTTATAGGCTTGTCGATGATATGGCGAGCCGTTGATGAATATATAATTCCGATACTTAATCTAACTTAGAAATCGATATTTTCGATGTAAGAACTTTTGTCGGATTGGATAATAGCAAGTATAGAATGTCTAAATAAACCAAGTAACTTAAAATCAAGCAGGGCCAAACCGCACCAAGGCCATCCTTATTACACTACACACATATTACATAACCTCTCCAAAAGCGAAAGCCAGCCAACTCATCGCCGCTGATCACCAAAACGCGTTCCTTACCCTACAATTATACATACCATCTCTTACCGATCTCTCACCGCAACATACATAACCCCTCCTGTATATAAAAGCTTCACTCGAAAGTTGAGCTCCACTTCGGCGGGCTTTCGAAAAAAAGCACCTCGACCAGCAAACGAACGAAAAAAAAAAGATCGGTATACTCCTCTGCAACACACGCGTAGCTTTGCTTTTCGAAATCGCTCCTTTTTCTTGTGCACGCGCTGAGCGAGGTCTGCGGCCGGTTCGCGCACGGGCATAAATCACCGGGAGGCCCGCACGGTCCTTGGTTTACTTCGGGCCGATTCCTTCTGGTCGGGATGGGAGCGAATGCGTGTGTGTTCTGAAAAATTCTTTGTTTGAGAGGGTTTTGGATTTTATCGTGTTATTTATATCTGTTTTATGATGTGTATAGAGGCTTTTTTTGTAAGCATGGTTGCGGTGCAATGAAATTTTCTTTGCAATTTCTGAAATTTTAAGCTTAATGTTTGAGTTAAAATTTTTTTAAAAAGATCGGCAAGTACTTTGCTAAACGACAACCGCGGCCTCGCTGACCGAACGGACCTTATGCAAGCGCCTACATCGAGCTGAGTTCAGCGAAAGCAATTTCTGCAAGTCTATTATCATAAAGTCAAAAAAAAAGGTTTTAATTGTATGAAATCAAATCGATAAGACTTGAAAATCGAACTCGTTCCTCGTAAATTTATACATCTACAGAGAACGAATGAATGGCCTATAAACTACACCAGTTTTATTTTACATTTATCGATTTCTTAATGAGCTATTCAGTTATCCAACGAACATTTGATAAAATCATTCGGCGCAGCTTATACACAGTTCAGAAACTACCGAACATGGCTCGGATAGAGCAAACGAGTATCGCTCCGTGTAGATGTATATATGCAGGTATTGGAAAACCTGTCGCTTAGCGGCAGGGCTGTATTTAGAGCTGCGCGCTTATAAGATGCAGGTACAACGAAGAAATATTAAATCGAAGATCGAGCGCTATTATGAGAAAATAAATTAAAAACATGAATTTATAATTTTAAAAATTATATCTACCGATAATCATTATAGCAAATTAATCGAATTACATTAAGTATAGTTTAGTAAATAGATTTTAGTATACGTTTTATCCAACTATGATTTTGATATGGCTAATGATCGGTAAAAATCGGTTATTTTTCCTATATTAAAGCATTATTTTATCTCCACATCTTCCGACACACACGTCAATTTTTTAATTACAATTTTCCATAAACAATAAACATTCAACATCCCCATCACCATACAGAAACATCTCCGCCACAACCTCTTCAAATTCGCGAATATACCTAAGATTCTTTCTACAGGTTCTCCAACAGGACTCTGTCCTCCACACACGGCGCAGGGTTAATCGAACGATCAATCCAGTCCTGGCTCTCGCATATATACATCAGCCACGGGCTTTCTTCTCTCCGCGCGGTGCATTCTGCAACCGCAAAAGTGAATGTACGCCGCGCATGTAACTATATACAGAAACACGAGGGCGTAATACTAGAACAAGGGCAGCTCCTCTCGCACGTGTAGGGTTAGCTCCTCAGTATCGACGGAGCACCGGCAGCTCTTTGCATTCCCCCATAATAAAGTGTCGTCCGCCGGCTTATACATTGCGGACGATAGAAAAAAAAAATCGAATTGCGTAAAATAACGAGATTCTGCATTCGCTATCAGCCGGCCGGTTGATACATACGGTTGCAAAGAGCAAAGATCTCGAGGCCTCAGTGAGCTTTTCTCTCCCGCGAGGTGAGGAGTTTTCTGAGTTATCGAGCGTCGAACTGATAGCGTGTGTGGGTTTTGCGGGAGGCCAGGCGAAGATTTGAGAAGTAGGAAACTGTGTTGGGAGATTTGGGAGGACTGCAAGATGTCAGTTTCGGTATGTATATAGTTTGCTTTTGGTTTTTTTATTTTGGATGATGTTTAGGTGGGTTTGAAGAGAGACCGGTAGGGTTTGCGGGTATTTGGATTATGGCTGGTTGTAAAAATATTGGCGTGGATTTTGTGTGTTAAAATAAGAAGCTGATTAAGTTGTGTTTTGTAATCATGATTTCGCAATTCTTGGACAACATACATTGACTGCTTTAGTTTCATATTTTTATTTGCTTTGTAAAAATAGTTTTTCAGTATTAAGAAACGATGAAGAACTTCTAGTAATGCAATATGTGCATGCAATCATTAGAAAAACATTTTTTTTTCAAATGATCTAATTAATGTTTATTACATAAATTTTGGGTTCCTATTTAATATTTCGTGTAGCTATATACCTTGCTCTTTCACGTAGCCTTAACTTTACAATACAAGTGTACACAGTAAACTTAAAAGTTCGAAATCTGGAAGTAAAAAGTTTAAAACTTACATTTTAAACTTTTATAAAGATTAATATAATATAAAATATTAATATTAGATTTATTTATTAATTAATAAATATTAATATGAGATTAATATAACGATTTACTTCCGGATTTCGCACTTTTGAGTTTAGAGTGTATACCGATCTGAAGGGAAATTTTCTAATATAAAAGACAAATTTGGTGCACTGCAATTTGTTTTACCAATTACTGAAATCGATGTTGTTTTGCTCATTATTCCGCCATATATTAGGAAAACAGCGATTTTCTATTTTTGAAAATACCAAAATTTCATCTTTAACAAATCTTTTGTTCTTTTGAGAACCCATCTTTATTCCCTTGTATCACGGTTGGTAAAATTCCTATTATCTGCCATATAAAGATAGATGATTTCAATAATTATTTTCTTTAAAACAAACTCAGCAATCTACTTAACAAAAATTTGAAAATTTTTTTTTATATTTTAAAGATATTATGCTGAAATTTTTTTAGTTATTCAAACCCATTTTTTGAAAAATTAGGGATTACCTTAATTATTTAAAAAATAATAAATAGTTTACTTTTAAAGTTTAATTTAATTTTTCTTCCGATTTGATCTTTCCTACATATTTTTCTTAGGACCATGAAACTGCCTACATGCCAAGTAACTGGAGTAAAAGATATGGACCAATGGAATTATTAGCTCGATATTTCAAATTTAGTCAAGACAGTAAGATTACAAATTTTAATTAGAATATAAATTAGTTTAATTCTAATAAAATAATTGGAACACATTTTCTTTCGTTTTAGCTACAAATGCAGTTCGCAGCTCTGTTGAACATGAACTCGATGTTCCTTACGACTCATCTGAACGCGCAAAGTATGATTTTTATGGAACTAATCTTCCAAATGGTAACAAACAAATTAAAAATTAACTTATTCATAACAAAAATTTTGATCCAATGAGTTTATGTAATTTCAGATGCGCCAATTTTTTTGTTCATTCATGGAGGATATTGGCAAGAATTTAGCAAGGATCTGTCAGGTTTCGCAGTGCCAAATTTCGTCGCTAATGGGATTAAAGTTGTTGTAGGTGGCTACGATTTATGTCCAAATGGCAAGTATTGAAAGCAATAAATATGATTGTTTTATTAAAAATATAAAATTATTTTATTAATAATTGATTGAAAAATATATTTATAATTTCTTAATATATAACTTTTAAAATGGAATATAATGTTTAGTAGAAAGATTAAAATTTTAATTTTATTTTTAGTAAGTTTAACTGAAATTGTCCAACAAATAAAGATATTGGCTGAAAAAATTCTGGCTTTAGCACATGCTTCAGGTTCAAAGTAAGTAAAAAAAAAGATAATTGATGTACACAATATATTTATTACATACATTCAAATATAACATTCCCTCTTATTTTTATTATTTTTACAAAATCATTAAAGATATTAATTTTACTCTTTTTTAACGTATTACTTATTTATTTACCTATGTATAAAGTAAAAAATAACTACAGTAAACAGTTCCATAGATGGGCAGGTATAAATCAATTGAATTTTCAAATTAATTAAAAAACTAAAGGTGAAACTGATGCTGTTAATCTTGTACGAATATGAAAATGCTAAAGAAGTATAAAGACTGTTTATATAAGTTACTAAAACTTTATGTGGCATTATTTTAGATGGAACATATTTATTTTGATTACTTGCTTATATAGTCAAAACTAAATATAATAATAATTTATATTCTTGATTTTTTAAAGAACAAATAAGCTCTTTGTTATTGAAGTTCAGAAAATTAGATCACAAATATATTTAAAAAGAACATAGATATCATTCCTTAAAAATTTCCCAATTCATTCCAAACAACGCAACGAATATGAATTTTGAACTATATATTAAAAATACACTATTCATAGTAACGTACATTCCAATTTTATAAAAGACTATTTTACAATGCTAAATATTTGAGATACCAATATCATACAGCAGTTTTATTCAACAACTTTTTATTAAGACCTGTCCAACTATCGAACTGAACTGATTATCTACTCTTTCAATGTATTACAACTGAGCACAACTGATTTTCTCGCAGATGCGTGTGGATCGGCGGTCACAGTGCCGGTGCGCATCTAGCTGCAAGCCTGCTACATGACAAAAGCTGGCTCGATCTCATGGCAAGGCACGGTTACCGAGACTTGCTCAAGGGCCTTGTTCTCATAGGCGGTATCTATGCTCTCGAGCCTCTGCTACGCACCAGCATTAATGAGGCGCTTAAGCTGACCACGTACGATTCTTTATAATTAATTTTTTTAAGTTTTTTCTAACTTTATTATTTATAAAATTACAAAAATTTTTTTAGAAACGAAATAAACTTATTTACATTTGCATCTTTGAAAGCATCAGACGAAGAAAAAGATTTAGAATCAGTGCCCAATCTCAAAATTATTGTAACAGTAGGAGAGTGCGATTCTCCAATTTTCATTGAAGAATCTCGTCGATACGTACGCGTAAGTACATTTTTTTGTTATTTTAAAACTACTCTTAACTTAATTTTATACAGGTATTTCGTATACTTAACTATATCTAGTAAAAGACGATATTTTACAATCCGAATTTTTGTTCACAGAGACTGACAAAATTGGTCGATAACGTCGAATTTCTACTGTTGCGAAATAACATCGATCACTTTGACATCGTGGAAAATCTTACAAAAAGTGAATTTCTTTTGTCAAGAGTATTGATAAGTAATATTAAAAATACAAATCAATAAAGTTATTTAATTACAATGGCGAAAAATAATATATTATTTAGTTTTCAACATTATCCTATCGTAACAGTAAATAAGTTAAAACAAATAATTTACCTTCACAAAGTCTTATGAAACTTAAAAAATCGTTGAACATCATTTAATGAATGATGGTTTTTTGATACCTTTGTCACTTCGTCTTTCCACAAAAGGTCTCCTAACAATGCTTGTCGAAACGGCGTTACTTGGTCTTTGGTTATTATTGCTTATATTTATACTTGGTAGCCTTCTTGGTGATATAGTAATTTGCGGATTAGCAACTCGAACATTATTTGAAATTCTTCTAGTTTCCGTAGCACCATCTGTAGGCAACGAAACATTGTAGTTGTTTATTATATTTTTTACTACGACCATATTGTTTACTGGACGTCGTTTATTAATAGCTAAAGGATTTAGAATTCTCGTACTCGAAGAAATCCATCCGCTATCTTTTTCAATGGTAAGATCGACACATTCGGGATCAGGCATGCCTTGGAGTGCATCCTTAAGTGGATATCCTAAGTTTTGTTTCATTTTTTCTGGTGACTCTTTCCAATATTCAGGTGGTTTTGCAAATGAACACACTTTAATAAATGAAGCTGATGACTGGAACTTAGTTTCATCTTCTATTACTGGATTATTTAACTTCTCCTTTGGTTCTGCTATAAAAATATAAAAGTAACGATTTAGAAGAATTATTTAAAACTATTCAATTGATCTTTTATTAAATATATTAAATTTTATTGTTTTAATTTTATTTTCATTCTAAATTATAAAAGTAATGATTATATAAAATGGATAATGAAGAAACTAAATTTCTATAATCAATACTTAAATTTATTTCTTATGATTAAAAAACTCTTTAATTTAATATACACAAAATAAATAAATAAATACGCGTACATTATGAATTAAAAGCATAACACAGATGCATGGTTTTGAAAATAGTGTTTATACCTTCAGATTCTTTTACAGCTTCATTAGAAACTTTAGGAACTTCAATGTCTTCAAATATTTCAATCACACTATTCTCAGTCAAATTTTCATCAATGGCTTTTGTAGTTGACACTTCTGTAGTATCGGCTAAACAGGAGGAAGATACTTCGCTAGTTAAATTTTCAGAAGTTTTTTCTGTTACTAATACATTTTTTACAACTTGATTGTTTTTGATTCCATCTTCATCAACTACAGTGTTGTTTGCAGATTTATTGGCAGTCACATTCAAATCACTAATTTTTTTTTCATTTGATTCATTATTGTTAGAAGTGATTATCTTACTGTCAATACTTGTGGCATGGCTTAAAGTTTTTGTTGCTTCGTTTGCTTCTAAATTATTCAAAATTTTTCTGTGAATACTCGGAATTGTGCAATTTTTTTTAGATGAAACGTCGACTTCTACAGAAAGAGGGTCTGCATCTTCAACCTCCATCAAATTGATTTCAGAAAAAATCTCATCATTTATTAGTGATATCACATCTTCAGTTATTTTATGTGCTGTAGTATTTTTTGGTTCAATATTTAAACTTGAATCACTATCACACAACAAAATTTCAATTTCATCATCTTCCATTGCATTACTTGAACTTTTATTGTTTTCTGAAATATTCTTTATACCACAGATTTCAGATACTATTTTCAAAGCATTTGCTGGAGTGCTATTTGAAATACTACTTGCAATAGACATTTGATTTGTTTCATCTGTACTTTTCTTTTCATCAATATTTTTCTTTAATTCACTTCTACATTTATCAGTATTATTATTTTTACTTTCTTTATTTATTTTTTTCAATTCATATTTATCATTTATATTTTGTAACTTTTTGTTGCTGTTTGATTTATTTTTATCTTTGTCTGATTCTTGATTTAGTTTGTATTCTAGATTATCTTGTTTCTTTTTTAGTTTATCTTCTTTTGTATTATTCTTGTCTTTTTCTTGATCTAATTCTGTTGATTTTTTAAAATCCTTTTTTATTGCTCCATTGTATTTGTTGTCTTCTTCATCTGATTCAAGTCTCTCTTTTCTTTTGTTTGTTTGTTTATTTTTGTTAAGATCATCAACCTTATTATTTTCATCAGATTCAGATCCCTGTCTTTTTTTATCTTTTTGTTTAATTTTCTTATGATCTACAAGTTCATCTTCTTCATCAGATTCACTTATCTGCTTCTTTTTATCTTTTTGTTTAATTTTCTTTTGATCTACAAGTTCATCTTCATCAGATTTAATTATCTGCTTCTTTTTATTTTTCTGTTTATTTTTCTCATAATCCTCAACTTCATCTTCACTGTCAGTAGCAGTATTTTCATCAGTTGGTTGATCAGTTAAATCTTCTGGTGGTAGCCCTTCTTGTATATCAACATATTTTTTGAAAATTTCTTCCAACTTTTTATCACCTACAGTTTTGTTCGCTTGTAATCTTTCATACAATTCAGCATCTTTTGATGCAGGATCACCATCATTTTCACCTTCCGCATAAGATTGTATGTACTGATTACTTTCAATTATCCTCTGTTTCTTCAAGTATTTTCCAACTGCTTTAAAAGCATTTCGAGCTGAAAGTAAAATTTTACCATGCATATAAAATCAGAGATAATTGGCAAAATGCTTTTTGGTTTAAAAATGTATGATTATATTTAAATGTCACAAGGGAAATTATTTTTATATGTGTGAGTAAAATCAATGTTTTTAATATTTAATATTTTTTATTAATAATAAAAATTAATATTAGAATAAAATTATTTTTTATTATTAATAATTGAATATATTTACCTAATTGTTCCATTTTTCTTTTAGATAATTCAAGATCTCTATCTTCATTACATTTAGAAATACATTGTAAAATATCTTGATAATCAGGCATTGTCAAATAATCAGCAATCGCAATACTATTTTTAATATGCTTTAGTTTGTTAACTTTTTTAATATCAGAATTAACCATATTAATAATAGCTTCATCAACTGATGTTATTCCAGTCATTTCATCAGTAATATCACTTCGATTTAAACGTTTTCTGTATATAGCTCGTTTAATTTTTTTATCTCCAATTATTTTACCAAGTTCTTCATATAATTCAATAAGTTTTCTCTTATACTTGTCTTCTTGCATATAGCAAGAATCATCTTCATCATCAAAGTCCACTTCTTGACTTTCTAATTGTTTAATTTTCTTTTTGCATTTTTCTATAACCTTTTCCAGCTTCTTTACTTTTTTTATATCATTTTCATCCAAAAATATTTCCACTCCCTCTGCATTTTGTTCAACTTCTTCATTATCTGCAGATGCTGGAGTCTTGATTCGTCGAACAATTTCATACTTAACTTCAGCTAAAACATCATAAAATCTAAAGCTTTTATCTAATACTTTTTGTAGACTTTTATTAAGAAAAAGTCTAAATTCCTCACTGTCTCTATCAAGTGGTTGAAGTCGATTAAATCGCTTTTCCAGGTTTTTTAGAATTTTTTTTACATCTTCATCATCTTTTTTTTTAGTGCATGCTTCAAGAAATCTTTCAAAAATATCATCAGAAGGATCTGGAATTGGTACCTTTTCTCTAACAACTAATATGGGTTTTATAACTTTTTTTGCTGTGTTCGATTGTGAAGATCCACTAGGTGGTGATGAAAATCTACTTTTTATTGGTGTATTAATCTTTACTGATGATTTAACTTCAGGAAGTTGTTTAGACGTTCCTGGCTTTGACAAAAATTCTGTATCAATTGAGGTTTCATTTTCCGAATTCAGACTTTTATCCTTTTCATTTGATTTTGTTTTGTCATTAGGATAACTTTTTTCTTCAAGACTTTTGTGTCGTTTTACTTTTGACATATTTAATGAATCTGAAGATTTTCTCTTTAACTTTTCTTTAACATCCTTTCTTTCACTTTGTTTAGAATGCTGAAACAAATAATATTTTATTAAAATAACTTTTGAAAATTGTTTGTAAATAATCATATTTTTTTTTTTCAAATTAATTTTTCAAATCTTAAAAAGGTATACATTTTAATGCTAATTCAAAGTTTCTGTCCATTTTAATCCATTATGAATATGAGTCATAGTTATAACACTGAAGTTTATGAATTCATTGTGCAGTAATAAAACACAATTGCACAAATATACCTTGCACTAACAAATAAATTGCCTTTATTTTACATTTGACATCAATCGAAAATAATTACCCTAAAAAGACTTGCTCTACAAACCCCGCGAAAAAGCAGAGGTTATAAAATAAAAAAAGCTGAAACTCAAAAGCTAACCTAAAAAAAGATGGCGACTGCTTAACGCAATGAAAAGACGCAATTAAAGTTAAACGGCATATATTGAAATGAAAAACTTAATAAATAATCTTAGTAACCTTTGCGGGTACGTCCTCATCGTCGTCCGATGAAGATATGCAAATAACGTCGCTCATCTTTGAATTATTGAAATCATCACCACCCACAAATCTTGCACGAGCTTCCTTTAGCCGCGATGCTCGCTCACTTTCGATCGAACATCATTCGAGTCTAACCGAGCAAGTTTGAAAATTTACTGGAAATTTTTGTTTCAGCATGCCACACAAGAGGATAACACGAAGGGTATAAAATATATGACCCGTATATAAAGCCGTAGATAGGCTGCGAACAAACTTGTCTGTACTTGCACAGTGTGTAATACTGCCAACGAAGATAGATACTAATAGAAGCGCAGAGCCCATAAGCGCGAGTGGGCTACCCCAAGCCCTTGATTTTTAGTTACTACCCCGAGCACCTGCGGC
>JAPYZA010007160.1:0-16076 GCA_030522685.1 Eupelmus azureus
AATCAAGCTCTTGATTAGCAATTGTTATTGGTAAATACGAATATAAATAAAAGTACCAACAAATTTTCATAAGATTAATCATTTTAAAATAAAGTATGTAAAAATTTTAAATTCCACAATTAAGAATTATTATTATTATTAATTTTAAATAAACTTTGAAAGAACAGATTTTCAGCTTCTTAAATTTATCTTGTAATTTTTTTACTTTTACATTTTTTACTTATATTTGTATGGCTAAAATGTATTAAATCAAATTATCTTAAAAAACTCTTTGTCTTCTATACAAAACAAAGAATTGACTGCACATTTTTCACACATGCTAAATTTGCTAAATTTGTCGTTTTACAGTAGTAATACAATATATTTAAACTTGTGCATTTCTACATAAATATTCCTCAACGATTTTCTTACACCTCTTAGCCCATGAGTTAATAAGTGAATTGAAAAATGATAAAAAATTAAAATATGCAAAACGTTTTGTAATTATAAAAACATATATATTGTGCACGTATTCTATATATTTTTTGTGTTATTAGAGCGTAGTTAAGAAAAAAACAAATTTGTATTTGTATTTAAAAGATAATTTTATATTATTTTAGAATTTTAGTACAATTTAGGTGGTAAATGCAGTTAATTACCTATTTGAGATGACGAGTGGCGACATGAATGTTAACGAATCTGTGGAATTCTATCTATTATCTAGCAAGTTATTTTATCTACATTATTAAAAAATTATTTAATTTAAAAATAAATATATATTTTTAATTTTTTATTATTCTTTTTCTTTTGATAAGTTTTTTCTTTATTAATTTCGTTACAATTATACTTAGATTTGTAATTTACATATAATAATATTTTTATTGTATAACCCATTTTTCAACTATTTAAGAAATAAATAACTCTTCTTATCAAAATTAATGTACATTTTTAGAGCGTTGATTTAGGAAATAATATATTTCGGTCAGACTGGATATCTTTAAGTGCGGAGGGAATACAAAATCTTATGATTATTTTTGAACGAACTACAAAACCAATTCTTTTGAGTAATGGATATGTAATTGTCTTATCAAATGCTGCATTCACAAGTGTTAGTCTTTTACTAGTAGTAGTAATTAATAGGTTATTAATTGTTCATTTGTTTAAAACCTTTACTTTTTTTAGATTGTAAAAACATCGTATTCTGTCTACAATGTCCTAGCTGTGTGAGAGACTAAGAGCAGCCATTAGATTATGTGATACTAATATGTTTATTAATAAATATAGTTCATATTTTTTGAATTGGCAATAAAATATTTATTATATATTTTATATTAAAAAAAATTTTAAACAGTACAAAAGAGTAGGTGTTAGAGAAACCTACTTAGAGGTTAAGATCGATTTATACCCTGTTAAAAAGATGATGTATATGATTGAAAAACTTAAATATGTACCTAAAAATAAATTTGAAAATAAGAAGACCACTATTGCGGTCATCTTACAGAATCAGAGATGTGAAATAGGCTTTTGAGATGACGAATATATAAAAATAAACTATTGCCAGTACTCTAAAACGTAAGAGAAATTACATCAGCTAATAAGTAAGAATTTAGAGGAACCTTGTTTACCTGACGAAAGTTGACTGCTGTTATTACGCAGATATATCACTACATAATTGATGTTAGGAGAGAAACGTGTTGACTAAGAAAATGTCGCCAAGCATGGATCAAATCTTATGTAAGTATTTATATGCTCGTCTGTTTCTCTGTAGTATGCAGTGCAATAACGTCGATATTAGTTTCATGACTAGTGCAGTCTTTCGCACAGTCTTTTACGGTGAATTCCTCGTTTTCGTGCATATAATATGTGTGTACTTGAAAGAATCTGCTATGATACAAACATCTCTCTTGCAGTACCTACACAGCATTTCATTTCCTTAGACAAAATAGCTCTACTTATTTTCACTATACCACAATGACTATGAATACCCACATAAAACTAACCTCGATATTATTTCATTTACATTCCTATAATAAGCACAAAATAACATAAACATGAAAATTCATGTCATTATATTTATAAGTCAGAAAATATTTATAAATGTAATTTATTACGAACTGAGTAAATATACATCACGGTAAGAAGTAAGTATGAGTAGCATCGTAAGAACTGCATGTCCATCACATTATGTTGTAAGTATACAGTGAATTTTATTAATATTTATACTTTTTTAAAAGTAAAAATAACATTTTTCCTTTCGAAAACTTTTCAATTACAATTGAAAAATTGAAAAATGGGCGCAATACGGGTTTTCGTGGCCGATTGAGTGCGGTAAGTCCAACCAAGTTTTACTAAAGTATTTTTACCCCCTGAAAACGAATATCGAAGATGGAAAATCTAAAAGTGGCCTGATTAACTGTTACAAAAAATTTAATTGTTTAAACAGTCATAACTAATTATCTAATTAACTTACGAACATTCAATCAAATTTAATATGATACGTATATTATAACAAATAAGCCTGTTTTTGAATTTCTCAAAAAAGTTAATTAGAATTCAAATTATTGCTAAATTAGTGCAAAAAGTGTAGTAATCGACACTCTGCGCGCACTATTTTCGCTCTATCTTTCCTTGCATTCAACATTTTTAGCCCCGAAACATCTTAATTGAAAGAATAAGGTTTAAGTTATAATAATAAATTATTATGACTAATCTTATAAGTAGTAAAAAGCATAAAATTTTGACGAAACTTGATCTCGTTAATTTGTTTACAAGACTTTATGATTGTTTAAAATGATAATATGATAATAAAAATTACTCAACATGCATTTTGAAGGAGACGACTATGGTTCTATGCTTTTTATACTAGACTAGCTTCATTATTTAAAAATAAAACGGTAATTAAACATTATTTTTGAGTGCCATGCGTGCGCTACGTGGCTCAGCGTTCAGCGCATGATTTTTTTTTATATCAAAACCAAGGCTACATTTTAGTTGCATATGTAAAATATTCATAATATATTAATTTCTATTAATGATAAATGTATTTTTACAAAAATGTATCTTTTAAACTTCATTGCAAAACTATGGTTTCACTATGAATAACTTTAGTTTTAATTTTTTAATTTTATTCATTAAATTTATTTTTACATGTACAATTATTATTTTTTTTTTACAAAAGCAAAAAAGCAATAAGAAATCTCTGCCAATAAACATATACATATTTTTCTTGAACACAATTTACATGTGCAATTATATATTAAATCTTTAGCAGGCGGTAAAATAGTTTCTATTTAGAGCATATAGTAAAACAAGCTAAGACAGTGCAGTGCGGTTCTATAAGTGTTTATTTAGTTCAGGGATTAGCTTGTGAGGAAACAGGATTACTTAGGATTACTCAAACGAATTGTTTTAGGCTCAACAGGAAAAAACAAACTCGCGTAGGTAGGTCTTTAGTTAAACTACATAATCAAATGTGTGCATCTCCCTGCTAGGTAGTCCTCGCCCATAAGAGGTCATCATAGCAATAATGTACACTTTTGTGTACTAGCTGTTGACTTTTGAGCGAGGCTTAAACGCTTAAGTTATTATAAAAATAGGGAAATTATTGTGCATGGCAATTTGCCATGTCACGACATAATAAATTAATAAACATATACATCCAATTAATCCAGCTCTAAGAGGTGCCGTCTCACTGCATGTTTGAAACTAAAGATAGATGGCAAAAATCTTATGGAGGACGGGGGAGAGTTCCATAGAACAGCACTGCGAACATGAAAAGATTAGAGCCAGAATCTGTCTGCTCCTGTGGAACCCTAAGCTCTATAACATCACCCCGTACAGGACCCCTGGGCACATGCCTTTTGAAGAGTTTTAAGAGAGCTAGGTAGATCATTCTGAGGAGTTTGCGTACATTTGCACTAAGATAAAATATTCTCTTCTGATGTCAGTTCGCAACCAACCCAATTTTATCTCCTTTAGGATATGATACGATCAACCCTCCTAACATCATAAATGTACCGAACACACTGATTCTGCATGACCTCTAACCTGCGTCTAAGTTCTAGATTAGCATCAAAGAAATAGTCTAGTTGGGGGAACAGCAGAGACATCGCCAGCTTCTTACGCAGAGCCTCAGTGGTGTATTTGCAGAAAAAGGGTAGGCTATATAGTATCCTGTTGAACTTCTTATTAACATGATTCATATGGGGTTTCCAAGTCAAGCCGCAGTCTAATATAAGTCGCGTCGACCGTGTGAACACCCGGAAGACCCTGCTTAAATAATTTGCAAAATTGTATTACGACCATTGATGGTTTTTCCGGTGTTCAGCCTGAGCGATGCGGCCGCCGCCCACCCTGACACAGCCGCAGCAGCCGACTTGAGCCTAGCCACACCCTCAGCCAGACCACCGCTTGGCAGCTGAATGTATATGTGCAGATCATCGGCACACAGTAAGTGTCTGATCTGTCCATTGTTTAAGGCCTCGCCAACTTCATTATTACAGACACAGAAAAGTAGTGGTCCCAGAACCGAACCTTGTGTAGTAATAATAGAACAAACTTATTACTCGATACAATAGAGATAGTAAAGCGGGTAATTCAAATTATTTAATTGCACAATTACAAATAAAACAGGAACAAATTTGAAAACTTTTCTATAAACAAAATTGATATAAATCTTTTCTGGAAGCTTTTCCAGAAGATTTTTATAGTATTAGTATCAACGAAATCAATTCTACCATCAAGAATACCCTTTGTACCTGATCATTTCGAATGTAATCCGGGCGATTGAACAGAGAAAGCTCTATTTGTAAATTGTAAAGCTCAGGCATTAGACGTAAAGCTGAAGTGCTGGTGCGTAGAAAGGCGTAAAAGCCGCGTGCACGGATGGTTTTCGATCATCGAAACACTTTTGCTTGAGCTTTTGCTGTTCAATCGACCGGACGTATCTCTTATGCATGAGTTAATAAATAATTATTCAGATCGTTTTATTCAAATTTATTGTTATTATTAATTAAACCTCTTGCCCCAAACACCCTTTTTCCTAAACCTTTCAATATCTATAATGTTCTTGACAACTTCTCTATCTATAATACCCTCAATAATTACCTTTTTAGAAAATTCAACCGGAATATCTCTAACCACACCAATGAATTGAATTCCTGAAGAATTAAAAACCAAAACAAATTTGTCCCTACCAATTGAGTCGATTGAACCAAGAGCAATGTTGTTCAGCGTGAATTTTTTTCCAATAACCATAGGATTTAAGTTGCCTCTATTATGATTTTTACGTTTATCAATCATTTAATAAGGTAGGTTTCATACAAAAATAGTTATAAAAACACTTTTGCTTCACAATATTGAGAAAAATATTAAAAAATTGTTTCGCATAAAGAAAATTCATAATTTTAATATTGAAAATTGAATTTATTGGACTTCTACGAGCCAAGATGTTAAAGTTTTCTCTAAGAAGAACTTTAACATTCGAACCTTCGCAAATGATAGGTAGGTATACGGATTTATTAGCTGTTTTTGAACCAATCATGCGAGGAATTCGAATGCCCGCATTCAAAGAGAAAATAAATGATATTAAAAGAGAAATAGTTATTTACGACACAAGTGCGGTAAAGTGATTTTGACCTCGTGTGGACGTTTACGCACGAGCGAAGCGAGTGCGGAAAGTTTACATGAGGTTAAAATCATTTAATTGACTATGTATCGTACATAATTTTTTGACATGACGTGCGGAAAGCTTGTTTTAATGCACGCGTTTCCAACCGAGAGTGCAGGAAAACCAACTTCCCGCACGCAGTTTGAAAAAAATTTTTTAAAAGTTTAAAAGAAAGTATTTCGGCCATTGGTGTGCCGGCTGGCCATCGTCAATACGATCATCATCGTATCATTTGCGAATGTTTGAATGTTAACGTTCTTCTTAGAGAAAAGTTTAATAGCTTGGCTCGTAGAAGTCCAATAAATTCAATTTTCAATGTTAAAAATCAAACGCGACAGATAATTTTTTAAGTCTTTATAAAATTTATAATTGTTTATGAAAATTGATAATAACGAGAAAACCTACCATTTCTTGACTGACCATCTGAAAAATCTATCTAATTTCCACTAGGACTATGCAAAAAATTTACAAAATCATTTATAACTTGCACTTTAAATAATCTTTATTAATATACTTATATCATTTGATACATTGCATTTTATTTACCTCACAATTAGACTACCTCAAAATTAACAAGTGCCGCGATACTTGGCATCATTAGTTATTTCTTAATTTTTCAATATAAGAATTGATTGCATTTTTTTGTAATTGATTTTTCAAACCAAGTGACAAAGTTATTTCAGTACATATTTTGAACTAAATATTTATTCAAATTATGTAGACTATAATTAATGTTATAACTGTAATTTAAAAAAATATTTTTAAAAAGCCTTATTAAATAAAATTTCTTATTAAATTCTGCATCAAAAATCGGTAAATAAATTTATAAAAAGTTTTATAACAAATTACTAAACATTTTTGCAGTAATAGTACAAACATTTCTGTGTTACGTATAATTAATAGTATATTAAAATTATTAATATTAAATATTAAATAATGTATATTAAGTATGTATAAAACTGAATGGTAAAAAATTGTTACACCAAAAAACATGTGTATTTGTAATCGAAATACATAAACTTTCTTTTTAAACAAAATTTATATTATATATTATTTTATGTTGTAAAATGCCAAAAAGTAAAGACTATATTTCCGAGGAAATTGTGAACACATGCTAGCAGCACATCTCGAGGAAGTATACCATTATTCAAAAATAAAATGATTCATAATATATTCATTGGCATTTTCAAACCTATTAATTTTCCTACTTTACAATCAACTGTAATACCTTGTTAGCTTTCGAACAAGCCTTTTATATATTTACTAAGATAAAGCCTTATAAATATAGATATGGTTCACAATGAGAATAAATAATTGAATATGAATAAACGGATCATTATCTAATGGCAAAAGGTATACTAGTTATATAAGTCATATACGAGAGTTCATATGGATAACTTTGTAACTTTAATTTTTGAATATAAAGTAATATCGGTTTTGAATAGATGAATTAAAATGAAAATTCTTCCAATATCGTTCAATATTTTATCAATTTGTGGGTTTTGGAGACCTGTTAGTTATGAAGCATCCTTAAAAAAATATGCATATAATTTCTTTTCAATTTTAATGTGTTTTTTAATCTATTCATTTACCTTAAGCCATCTTGTAGATATCGTAATTAGTGCAAGTGATTTTGAAAGCTTTACTGGAAGCTGTTTCATGTTACTATCAATGCTTAATGTTTGTTGTAAAATGACAAACATCCTTTATTTTCAAAAAAATATTTCAGAATTATTGCAAATTCTCGTAGCTGATCCTTGTGAAGCAAAAAGTGTAGCTGAACTTGAAATTCAACATAAATATAACAATAAAGCTCGGTATATACTCAAACTTAAACGTATTTTGGAATAACTTTATATATTTATTATTATTTAACAGATTAAAGTTTAAACTTTTATGAAAAAAAAATAATGAAATTTATGCTATTTTAGATTTGTAACAATATTTTATGCTACACTGACAGAAACTACGTGTATGCTCATTACAATTAGAACCTTTTTTGGAAGTGCTAAACATGTTTTGCCTTTTAAAGCCTGGATTCCTTATGAAATTACATCTCTCTTTAGATACTGGGCTACATTTTTCCATCAAACTATTGCGCACGTAGGAGCAGCTAATCTACAAATTGCTAATGAAACTTTAATTTGTGGTTTAATGATTCAAGCTTGTTCACAATTAGAACTATTAAAGTACCGACTAAAACAAATTCCGCAAAATATTCAAAATAAAACTTATTTAACAAATTCTTCAGAAGATAAAAACAACAAATATTCAAAACATTTACTTGTAAAATGCATCGAACATCATCGACGTATTATTGAGTAAGTCAAATATTATAAATTATAATTTTTAATATTTTATTTAATCCTTTAAGGAGATGTGAAAGGGTTGAATAAATATCCCTAAGGAATATTATAAGGGAACCCAAAAATTATGTTGTAAACATTCATTAAACCAGATCAGAAATTTTTTGTAAAGAATATATGTTTTACCGGAAACTGAAGGCTTCCGTTTTTCAGCAATTTTTTAAAACTTTGTTAAAAAAAATTATATTAGAAAAATACCAGTATCAAAATCTGAGTTTACCGGCATTACCGACGTTATAAATTGAATAATTTTTGGAAATTTTCTAAAAATCGGACGCCTTCAGCTTCTAATGTAGTTTATAATCTTTACAAAAAATGTTTTCTAACTATTTTAACGAATGTTGAGAACATAACGTAAAATATTCTCTGTAGATTTCCACTCCGCCTATTTCACTTAGCCTTAAATTACATAAAAGCCTTTTTATCCGAAACTAATCCGTAAAGACATTTTGGAAGAATAAATTCAATTATTAATTATTGTAATATTTTCAGGTTTTCAGAAAAATTAAATGTAACATTCAATATAATTCTTTTTGTCCAATTTGCAATTAGTTCATTAGTTTTATGTTCAAGTGTTTACTTATTGTCAAAAATGAATTTAGTTAGTGTTCAATTCATGTCGTTATCTCTGTACTTATCTTGCATGTTATACCAGATATTCTTATTTTGTTGGTATGGAAATGAAGTAATATTACAGGTAAATTTGATTATTATAAAATATACTTTAAGGAAAACAGACAAATAAAAGAATGACTATAGGTTGAGGATATTTTAGCAACACATCTTAATCCTTTTGTAATTCTGGATCATACCCTACGTGGGTTTACTTAGTTTAGATGTTTGCTAAATTGGTATCATCTAGGTTTGAATGAGTCACGTAAAGAATGTTTTTAACGTTTTTTTTAAGTAATTAGAATTAATTAATTAATTTAAATAATTGATTTAACTAATTTATTTTCTGCATCATAAAGTTTTTAATTCGAGAGAAGAACAAATAGTTTTATGTTCTTTTTATATATATGTTATTTGTGTATGAAAATGTTATTTTATTGTTATGTCAATAGAATTACAAATTTTTGTTTAATATTTTTAAGAGTATTGATGTTGGAAATGCAGTGTATCAAATGGATTGGTCAGTTTTACATACAAATGATAAAAAAAATTTACTTACAATTATGATTCTTGTCCGCAAGCCAATTAAGTTCACAAGTAGCTTCCTTGTCAGTCTATCCATTGATTCTTATTGCAAAGTAAGTGATTTTATGATTAAATGTTAGCTAATTTATTTTAAAAGCATACATTTATTTAGCACAAAACTTGCACTGATATTAGAAAAAAATGTTTTTCATTTTCTAACTTTTAGTACTTTACATAAAATTTTTAACATTAAGCAATTAGTATGTTAAATAGATGTTTTACATTTAAATAGATGTCTTTGTTTATTTACATTTTCGTTATACTCTAACCTTATATTCATATTGTTTGCTACATTAATTGCTTGATTATTAATATTCATATTCTTCCTTCATATCAGTTTTTCCGTTTTTATTTTCCCCATCATCCTTTCCCCCATTAGTTTTTTGTGATTTTGATATGTTTATACATTATTTCACGTATTTTTTATCGTCAAAATTTTATTTCATCTTTTTTTCTCTTTTTTTTCTTTTTTTGTTTATTTACTTCATCCCCCGATATCGAGTCTCTATCCCCGTGTTGCTGCCTCATTAACCATCTGTAATGCTTTTTCTTATATTATTTCCATTAATTATTCTTGCGTTAAAATTATATTATTTGTTCCTAAGTTTAACAACTGTTGGTTCTCTTCTACCACCTGAGTGCTTAAATCATCGTCAAATTGGCTGAAGCTATATAGCTCCGCTCATATTTCTCTCTTCATTAAGAATTGAATTCTTTGGTTTAAGACTTTTGTTAAAAGTACATATGAATCATGCAAGTAACCGTAAAATTCTCTGAATCTCCGCCTCACGATACACTTCGCTTCCTTCGCGCTCTTTCCAAATTTTGCCTTTATTGCATTTACTTCGCAAGGAAATTAAAAAAATATACATTCCTTTGATGAAATCTTGTAATCAAAGTTACAATTAACGCATCGCGTACTATAAGTGTATTCGTCTTTAAGATCTCCCCGTAATTTTCACGTTGGTATTTTCTTCTACAACTCGCTTTTTCGTGTCCAAATCGTTGGCAATTAAATCATCTTACCACCGCTGGTACAAATAGGTAGACTCGTCTATATGTAAGGAAAATAGTTATGTCTTTCGATAGTTCGTTAGAAATAAATTTTTACTTTTATTATTAGTATATAATATCATTATTCCTGAGATTTTATGTCTTACTTAAAAGTTATATAGATGAAACAAGTTGTAGAATTTAAACGATAGTCATAGAGACAAAATTGATACTTTTTATACATTATTTTTTATAATTAGATAGTTCAATGTTAGTTACATGTATAATAATAAATTATTTTAAGCTTTAAAACCTTTATAAATATTTTTCTTTTTATTAATATTTCTAGATTTTGAAGACTTCATATTCTGTTTTTAACTTATTGCAAAGAACATCTATGTGATTAATCAGGTAAAATATTAAAAACTTAAAGTATTAAAAACTTTAGTTGTATCCTGGTGAGAACTTCAAATCACTGTACAGATCTGTCTAAAATAATCTGTATTAGTAGATTATAGAGATATATACTGACGTGCAACGTCTTTTCTTTCTCATTTCTCACACTAGTAATAAAAAACTTAATATTTTACTGAATAAAAGTGTATTTAGGAGTTGGCAAAATAAACAGTTAATGAGTGGAAATGCTCTAGTATGACGTTGTGTAAGCAATCATTAACAGACGTCTGCATCTCATCTTATGGATTAGTAGCGTTTGATTACTAGCAAATCATTGTGTTTCTAATGCTATACGTACAGTCGACAATAAATTTTGTATTTTTATATTTTTGATCTTCAAAACTTTTGTAAATTTTACTTATATATTAATCTAATACGATCTTGTGTTCATATATTTACAAAATCGACATTTTTTAAGTATGTGTACTGTAAAGACTGCTTTAGCTTATGCAAGCGTCACGATCATGTTTCCATCAGGATAGCACATTTATTTTCTTTCTTTCTCACTTTACTATCCACTAAAGTATTAAGTTTTTATCCATTAGTGAATAAAAATTATATTCGGAAATATAACTATAAATTATATGTACATATCATTTATAGATTTAAAAAATAACATTACTAAACTGAGATTATCTATCAACAATAATTCCCTAGCAGAACGTTTACAATCAGTAGCTAAAAATCAGGCAGGTTTATAATTAGAAACTCGTTAAAATATTAATCAAATATTAAAATTAATTAAATTCTTATTATTATGGTTGAATAGCATTTTAGAATATCTAAATATATAAAAGAATTGCCTAGTGTAATATCAACGTTTTAATAATATTTAAATTTAAAAAAGAACGTAGAAGTGCCACTACACAATCGCGATTTATTACAATTGTGAGGTTATATTAAAAATATTCAGTTATATGCTTCTCTGCTTCTCTATTATGCTCTCATATCATTTGAGTGAGTAAAATGTGTCCACAAAACTAATTCACGAGTGAAGTTATTTAATATTATTTTATAATAAAAATTAAATAAAAAGTTTAAACTGATTCCAAAGAAGGTTTAAACAATATATTAAGAATTGAAGCAACACTGTAAACTGTGATATAACATTATTCATAATGTATATAAAAGCAATTTTCTATAACGTATTGTGCACGTCTATAACAATGATCATTCCTTTATTTTATAATAAATATTTTTACATAACAACAATTTATCTAGAATAGCATCAGAGCTAGACACACTACATTGTATAAATGTTTTTAAGGGGATCCGAGAGTTAATTAAAAATTCAAATTTCGTGCCGAAATTAGCAGACGAAAACTTAACTATTTTGCTTATAACAAACGGTAAAAATTAAATTACAACAAATGACGAGTTACTTGCCCTCTATTATATAATTATCTAACATTTTGCAAAATTTCAAGTTTGTATTACAACACCACGGCAAGAAAAGCTTGAATAATAATAATTTTTTTCATTATTATTCATCTGCTAATTTAGGCGCAAAATTTGAATTTTTAATTGACTTTTGGACCCCGTTAAATTAACGGGGGGGGGGGGGTAACGACGTTAATTAGGTTTCTTGCTAGGTGGATTCATAGCTTTTTAAATGTACTCTTGTTGCGTCTATATAAAAGTTCCAAAATTATTGCTCGTAACGTAAATTTCGGAAATATGCTTTTATTATAAGATATTTTTAATTCTACAGTTTATTACATTGATTTCATGATCACCAATTAATTATATTAATTATATTATTTATTTTAGTACTTAACGTCTAAATTTCATTATATTGGTAATATTAAAAAAAAAATCAAATAAGCAGGTTTCTACTCAAATACCTGTTAAAATAGTCGTTCTGGATGGTTGTTTTTTTGTGCTAATTTTTAGCTAATTTGTAACGGGTCTAGTTAATTACTATAGCTACAATACCGTCAACAATTCTACCATGGTTACTAAAATTACAATATTATAATTAAATCTTAATATGTTTCAGATTCCTGTAAGAAAATACAATTTTTAAAATTTAATTGCCGAATGCTGATTCAGTTTGAAATTAAATCTACTGAATCTACTTTTCTTTTTTCAATAAAAATGAAAATTCAGTTTTTTAAAAATTGAAAATCCATTGAAATATAATAACAATATTAAAAGAGAAAATCAACTAATAAATTTATTTTTTCATTAAAAATTTTTGGAAAAGTATAAAAAAAATTTGCGGCTCAAAAAAGTAATAAACAAGTATAAATTTATACGACATGATGAGTATCTTACAATATGTAATAAAACACCTAAATCATATTCTTCAACGAACAAAATATAATAAAGATTTTAGATAACACATTTACTTAGGAAATTTCTTCAGGTTTACTGAGCGAAACGCTATGAGAAAGATACATTTTTATAGGCTACTTATTATTGACTGATTTTAATTAAGTAAACGTACAAAATAGTTTAATAATATAATATATATATACATATATAAATAATAATAATATAACATATACTTTCTTTTAAAGTTAATATGCATTATATATTAGCAATATATTAAATTTGGTGTCTAATTTATGTTAAAATCTATTGAATTTTTTTATAAACAAATAGTTTAGAAATCAAATTTGGAATACTGATATTAATTATATGATTTTTTATTTTCATACTACGTAGGTATATAACAATAAATTGTCTCTTTATAGATATATAGACTATTTAATTTACTAAAAAAGTTAAAAATAACGATTACAACGAGCAGCCGCTAAATAAGCAAAATTTTCACAGATTAAGTCAAGCTTATTAGAAGTTTATTAAGTTTATTCTTTAAGGTATTAATATTACGCCTTAATTTTTTTCAAGTACCGCTGTAGCTTGTTCGTCTTACGAATATTCAAATTAAAATTAAATGTTTTATAAGAAAATATGGTTAACAACCGAAGCCATCCGACTCTCTTGTAATCGTCATCATTAAGTTAAGTCGTTTATAATTGCAACTATTTAAGAGCTATAGACTTTTCGTGCACGTTTGTGCGCAAATAATAGCTATTCTACAATGAATTATAAATATGACTATTATTTTATCATAAGGTATCTTTTATGGCACTGCGCATGCCTCTTGCAGTTTGTTTTACAGAGTGAAAACTGAATTGTAGAAGAAATGTTTAAATAGACATTTTATAAAAAGTAAAATTGAATCAAATTTCTAATTACATTTAATTATGCACGTTCTTAAATTAGAATTTAATATTTTCGAATTATGCGGTTACTGGCGACCAATCAATTGGAATTCGTCGATAGCGCGATTATTTTATAACAGCTATTCGACTTTTATGACATTTGTTATGTATACATATATGTTGTCGGGATTTTTCGACATTGTATTCAATGCTAAAAATTTAGACGATGTGACTGCAAATTCTTATATGATGCTTACTATACTGAGCTCCTGTTGCAAAGCAGGAATGATGCTATTAAAACATAGCGAAATAATTAATTTAACAAACATGTTGCTGGACGAAAATTGTTTACCTAAAGATGAAACAGAACAACAAATTCAGGATAAATTTGATAAAAAATCCAGGTTATTTGATGCAGTATTCTATTTTTTAAAAGTTACCACTTGAGCCAATTTTTAAAACAACAGTGGATCGAAGTGATTTTGGGAAAAAAATGATAAATTAATAAATTTTTTATACATGATATATGATTTTATATGACATACCTATAGCATAGCAAAAAATAACTTTTTGTAACCATTGCAGATCTAATACTGTGGCTTATTGTATTATGACAGAAGTATCAGTGGCTTTAGTTTCTACAAAAGTATTTTTTAACAATGTTTTAAATGGAGAACTTCCATTTAGGGCATGGTTACCGTTTAGATCGAACAAAACTCCAACAATTTTCTGGATTACTTATTCTCTTCAAATGATTGGACAAGTAACAGCAGCTACGGTTAATGTAGGTAGCGAGTGTCTTATTTCTGGTTTTATGTTACAATCTTGTGCTCAATTAGAAATTTTAAAATATCGTTTAGCAAAATTATCTTCTAGAGATGTAAGAATCGATGAAAAGATTAATGATTGTATTCGACATCATAATTACATCATTCAGTTAAGTATTTTTTATTTTTTTTTGTCTCAAAATTGTTATTTAGGCAGCAGCCTTATGAAGATTCTGTATTAAAAACAATATTATTTATGCACATTGTAGATTTTGCGAAAAAATAAATACCATCTTTTCAGCTGTTATTGCTACTCAGTTTACTGTCACTGTGCTTGTTTTATGCTCAAGTTTATACCAACTTGTCATTAAAACGGATGCTAATAAGCTTCATGCTTTGGCACTTTTATCATATTTGCCTTGCTTGCTAGTTCAAATTTTTATTTACTGTTGGTACGGTAATGAAGTAACAGTGAAGGTATTTATTCGAAGAAACTCACTTTATCCTTCCAAATAATAACTATTTTCAATTATCTTTACAGAGCATGGAAGTAGGTAGCGCCATTTATAAGTGTCAGTGGGATATACTGTCCGTTTCAAATAAAAAAAAAGTTTTCATGATGATAATACGAAGCAAAACGCCTATAAAATTTTCTAGTGGATATTTTGTAACGCTATCAGTAGACTCTTTTTCAAAGGTAAGAAAATTATTACTTCTATTTTCATTGAAGAATTAACTCTCAAACTATTTTTTTAATTATTTTATAATTTTACATTCATAGCTATTGAAAGTTTCGTATTCTGTATACAACGTATTACAAAAATCTTAATATTAGATAATATTGGTTAAACAAAATATTAAATACGTAAGAAAAAACAAGTACAAATACAAATTTATATATTACATTTTATGTAAAAAATACGAAACATAAAACTAAGATTTTATTTTTTGAGAAATAAATTTATGAAATTTTAGAACTTGACTCTAACATTTTTTATCTCTTTAATAAAATATTATAAAAGTATGTTTAATGTTATATTAAAATTATATTCATCCATTTCTTGTATTTTACAAACTAAGCAGACAAAATTTTTAAATATTTTATAGTTCGATAATTAGCAGGATTATTATGAAAAATTAAAAAAAATTCAATTAATTATTACAAATATTTATATTTTTTAAGTCGGATTGGTATCACAAAGCGAAAGCTCAGTTCGAATTTGTACTAAAGTGTCGAATTTTTCGGAATCAAGTCACACTTTTTAGAGGGTGGAGATCATTTAGTAGATCGGGCATGCGTAATTCCTCAGAAAATTAGATTTTTAAATATTCGAATTCAAAGTTTATTACTCATAATAATAAAATATTACAACAATACTAACAATCAAATGCAAAAAGCATTCTGAAATGTGTGTTTAATCATAAAAATAAACAAATAGTACTGAAAAAAATCATGAACATACAGCTCCTCGTGGTT
>JAPYZA010007161.1:0-16964 GCA_030522685.1 Eupelmus azureus
AAGTTTTAAAAATAACGTTTTCAATATTATTAAATAATTGGATCTGAAAATCTTGCTTACTACTATTGATTTTATTTTATTTTTTATAACTTTCTAAAAAAGTATTATTTTGTAATCGAAACATTTTTATATTTTGCAGTATTTCTTAGTACAAATTTTACGAAATAGTGATATAAACTAACGTAAAAATTGTTAATAATTACAATTTTAAAAGTTTATAATAAAAACTATTTTATTTTCTATTTTCAAATGACTTATGAATAGTCCATAGAACACGCAAATCTGATTTATTAAAGCTCTCTTCTTCATAAAAACATTATTCGTTTTAAAGATTAAAAAACATTCGAATTCAGCGAATTCCAAATAACCCTTATTCAGAATCAGAAGGGGCGCAAAAAGCTCCATAAATACCTAAAAATTCGATAAATTCTTCGAACCAGCATATTTTCCCCAATGAAAGGCATAAAAAAGCAATTCCGGTCGTTTGCATAACTCCAGTCCTGCGAACCGATCGAAGCATTCCCTGAATCCCACTCGTATAAACACTACACCCATCCCCACTTCTCTCTACAATCCCGCTATCGCAAAACTTCTGGCTTGATCGTTGTTTATACGAATTTATAAGGACGCGCGCGCGGCTCTCGACGAGCGTCAGCTTCGCGACGGCGACGGCTACTTCTGGACGGGCTCCAGAAACGGCGGAATCGCAACAATAGCTGCGCCCTTATCTTGCCAGCGGCAGACGATACTTGCACAGCTATGCGCATGAGAAAAGAAGAAAAGCTCGTAGGAGAAAGTCGGTTCTTTCTTTTTTTAGGGAGCTTACCGAGAATTTTTATACTTTATTTCGCGCTCGAAGAGTTTTTGGAGCCTGGTGTATTTTAATTAAGTTGGTATGTAAGGCGAAGTTTTCGGAAGTTTATTCTTTAAGGAATTGGAAATTAAGTTTTTGATGACTGCAGGAATGTTCTCGTGTTTGATAAAAGTTCGGTAGGTACTACATTACTAGGTTTATAGTTGTTAGAAAAGTTGTTGAAAGTATTTATAGGTGATTCTTGGGAATCGGATCTGACGTACGGTTCTTTATTCTTTCTGTGAATCGACTTTAGAATGGTAATCGTTTAGATAGTGCTTGTTTTGCTATTGTAAGTACAATCGATACTGTTTGCGAAAGTTACAGAACTTTTATGCCTAGTTTATATATCACTTCGTGAAAGCTTTTATTAAACGTTTTTAGCTTCTCTTTGATTGATTTTAACAAACATTATTGTAAACGATACAAGTATTCCAGTTTCCAATAGTTTCAAAACTATACCCACAAAAATCCATTGAATCCCACTCAAATTCAAATCTCAAACGGTTAAAATCCAGTTTCACAGAACCCGTTCCATCGAATCCATAATCAAAAAGTTCATTCACTCCTGACCCGCGCATAAAAAAAACCCCACGCGAAAAATCCAAATCCGCAATCCGCCAAGAATCAATGCAGGAAACGATCGACACGTCCAGATCCAGCTGAGAATCCGAGCCTCGTTGGTTTTTCATAAGGCTAAGTCGCTGCGCCGCAAAAATAGCCCCGGGCTGCGCGTCAAAAAGACAGTCGGCGTTGAGAGGAGCTCGCGCCGGGAAACGAATGTGTAATCGACTTCAAGGTCAGCTTTGCCTGAGCGAGAAAATCTCGAATTTAGGGAGGGGGGGGGGGGCACGCACGTGCGCCCGTGTCGAGGAGTGTGTATATTTTATCTGGCTTTCTCTCTCTTTTTTATCACGTGCCTAGGTACATCGTCGAGTCTGAGAGCTGCTTTTTTCGCGGAGTCACGTAACGCGTCTGTCCGATGGATAATAGATGCATGGCCATCTGTTATCCATCAAAGGTGTATACATAATTTTGCGCTATTTTGCGTTTGGTCTTGTGAATGGTTGGATTTCTTTTGTTAATTATGGATGTGAGTTTATTTTTTTCTACTTTTTTCGGAGAAGTGCGCTTAATGATTGTAAATTATGATTGATGGTTATTCTTACTCTTTTTAATGTATTTGCTTTGTGAATTCGTTTTCGAATATTTGCATTTTGGTTATATCTATGTTACGTGCGTAGAATGAATTATTTTAATCTATGTAAATGAAAAGTTTAAATGTTTATTTTTTTTATTTATGTTTCAAAAATTGATAAATAATATTACAGTATTGTTGTATTATAAATTAGAATTTATTTCAGGTACAATGTGTCAATATTATTTCATATAAAAATACATTTTTAAATAATTCTTTTATTTCAACTTTTTAACAAACTAATATATTTTTAAGTACAAATAAAGTATGAAAGAACATAAAAATCACGAACTTTCTTATTTTCCTAGCTGAGCAAGCATAAGTTTAATGATAAGTAAAGATAGCTAATGAATAAAAAAGGATCAAGCAAAAAGACACTAATTTTTTTTTTAAACTTTTAATATTGACCGATGTTCGTGTAAAACATGTTAATACTCCGTTAGAAAAAGTGCCAATATTTAGTCGATTACCGCTACTAAATGGCCTGGTACAACATCGATACTGTCAGTTCATAAAATATCGGGAGTGTTCAATGTGCTCTATACAAGCCAGTATTTGGAGATAAAAAGTCCATTTAATTTATTAGTTTATTCTTTTATAGTGATACATTTAAAACTAAAATTGTAGCTATTAATGGTGATCGCACTTTCAGTAAATAGAACAACGTAATTAACAATTTAATAATAACAGCTTTCAATATGCAGTCTGAAATAATTTAAAAAGCAATCGATATTGACTAAAATAAAAAAAGAAAGTATATAAAGACCTCTATCTCATATCACTAACCAGCTTAAAAATCAATCCAGCCATTCAATAACGCAAATTTCATTTCGATCACAGACACCTATTCCATTAAACTCCAGATTAAAAACCTCCTCCGAGCCGTATTCCCCAGGGTTCAACGAGGCGTCCTCATCGAACTAGCAATATATACATCTATACACCCATCCAAGATCCATCGTCTTTTTATCTCTCTCCTTATCGCGCTTAATATCCCAGCGCGTCGCTCTCTTCACTACCTCAGCCGCTCCTTTTCTCATTGTTATCTCGCGCGTCTCTTGCACTCGCGCGTTTTTACCTCGCGCTCCCTTTAATCTCTCTCTTTCTCTTTGTAATTTCTCGCGGCGGCTCTTTTGTCCCTCCCCTTGTTTTTTCCGGCTGGCGCCTTTTCTCCTCAGCTCGCTCGCCCAGAGGCGAGATTTAAAAAAATTTTCGATTTTTTCCGGGCAAGACTGAAAGAGCGAGATATACTTCTCAGGTGTAGGAATGTGATTATACACGAGGAGTCGGGTGGTGCTTTAATTTGCGCAAGGCGGCTATAGGATTGAAAAGGCGCGCATATTTTACGTTTCTGCGCGGTGCGATTATGTAGGCGAGAGTGGATAAAGAGCTCCGCGGAGGCTCTGTATTTACTCACGTGCGCGAAATTTAGTTGCGTTATAGTCGGCCGGTGTGATTTTAGCTTGCGCCCGAGTATTTGCGCAGTGGGTATTAAAACATTTTTCCTAGCTAGGCGCGCTTGTTTTTAAAGAGGATGCTGTATTAACGATGCCTGTATTGTCCGTGTATTTGTATAGTGAATTGTTGAATATAGATTTTTTAACGGAAGTGAGCGTTGTTTTGAGTGTAGGTTTAGTGGGTGGAGCGCGGAGATTGCTTTTGAAAAGTTTGGAAATATTTGTGGAACTATGCTCGCTAAGATAGCGAAGTAATGTAAGGATGCGTGACTTTTGTATGCCTGCTTAAGAGCTTGAAATTTACGGCGGTATAATGAATAGGCTAAGGCATATTTTGTACGTGACAATTGCAGAGAAGACATCATTGTCATTTTGCAAGCTATACAGACGCAGCTGAACAATTATTCCATGTTATCGCGAAATTGCTTTTAATTTATATTCTTTTTATACGTCTGTCTCTCTCTCTCTCTCTCTCTCTCACGATCTTTCTGCTCGAGTTTAGTACCTGTTTTATATCTAAAGGGAGGAGATTCTCTTTTAATTGCAAGTACAGTATATATCTGACAGTAAAACGTCGTACAATCAAAGTTATTAAAATTATTCTTATAGACATTACATTTCCATACTTGTTAGGAAAATTACACGTTTTACTAAGGCAGGTGATAAGTCATTATTATAGGTAGTCATAGCATCCATTGACTGCTTTACTGCCTATAGAAGCATGAACAAGTGGTTGCACCAATATGTAAATATTAGTGCTACTATAAAAGCAAGTATAGATTTGTTTAAAAAGAAAATATTGATAAATGTGTATACAAACATTTCTTTCAGTAAAATCGAGAAATAAATAATTTCTTTTAAGGTTTTTTTCAGTATCAATTTATTAGGAAGATGTGATGAATGCAAAAAATCATATTTTGAAGACTAATTAAAAAAGTGATTATTAGTACCACGAGCGAGTGCAAGTAAAAATAATAAAACTGCGCTTTATTATGTAATTGATGAACTCGCGCTGATGTGTTTCAACGTTTTCTTTAAAACGATCTCGTAAAAAGTGTAATATCGCAGCATAATTACGTAAGAAGAGATCCTTTATTCTTTACGACCTTTTGTAATGTTAAATGTTTATGACGTGAATATGCTCATCAATGTTAGTAGGTCATTTTCAGGAAGGAAAGCAAGAAACTGAACAAAGTTCAAGGAAATCAGGACTATAATTTAATGGCATTCGTATTTTAATACTGGTCTGTTTCAGCCCTATAATAAGTCTGAAAAGATGAATATTGAATCAATATTTTGAGATTATACAATTTATTATAATACTCATAAGGGTCCTTGAATATATTTACACATACTTATACAAGTCATTCAATTTAAAAATATAATTAAAATATTTCAAGGGAGAGCGAATGCTCAAATTAACAGAGGTCGTACCAAACCCTGCCCTTATCTACTTAAATGTTGTTCCTAAATTTTGATACGTGAAAAAGTGAAACATCGTAACTTTATTCGCATATGAAAAACAAGTTCTTTTTCAAGTTCGACTGCTTACGTTTAGTATATAGCAGCAAAAATACAATTGTTCGACAAAGAATTCAAAGCAGGATGTATGTACATCCGTAGAAGTACTCTAATTATATATTTACATTAAATTATGTGTTAGTAACCGCTCCGGAATGACGAGCGTAATAAAAACGTGTTTTATTTATACAGGTACGTAACGAAAACTTCTGCCTCAACAAACTCATAGACAAAAAAATTTAAAAATTCACCGATAAAACGAAAGATAAAAATCAAATCCGACAAACAAATCTTCCGAAAAACACGCAAAAAACAAGAAACATCAAACATCAAAAAAACATCTCAACGACTCATCGCCCCCGACTACTCCGCCTCATAAAAATAGACCACCCCGAGAAACTGTCAGAGAGGCGAAAACAAAGGCGCCCGCCCCGGCTCTAAAAAATCTCTGGCTCGCGCGTAAACAAATCCGACTGCGCGCAAAAGCATTACATAATCTCAGCTGTCCCCAAGACTCGTCATATCCTCCTCTCCTCATCTTGTACATACACACCTATACTTAATTCAAAAGCGCACCGGCGCGCATCAGCCAGATAATAACACACCCGTCTAGTATAGCATTATAACCCACTATACAGTCTATATCCACACAAAAATATTCTAGCGCTTCAAAAATATATCCTTATCGCAGTCAGCACGTGTGTGCGTTGTATACACGAGGCTAATCCGCTTTCTCCGCGCGCGCGCGCTATCTCTCGAAAATCGTCGGCCCGCAGTCTATATAGGATGCGTCTGGCTCGTAAAATGCGCGCGCGAGCTGATCGATCAATCGAGCGCCTCTCTTGGCCCTCTCTCTCTCTCTCCTACGCATGTACACAGCTGAGAGAGAGGAGGGAAGCTCGAGAGGGAGATATAGGGGGGAGCTCGAGACGCGCCAGCTCACGGCATATACAGGGAAAAACCCGCCTATACCTGCAAGTTTGCTCACTTCTCGAGCCTCCTTAAATATTTAAGCGAGGAAAGTGACAGAGTATATACTTGTAGCCAAGTGCATGTATAGGTATGCAAAACGAGAGAGAGAGAGAGAGCGCGAAGTTGTAGGGAAAAGTGACGAGGGATAGGTGACGTTACGCGACGGTCAGCCAGCGACGTATACACACACTGGCTGCACGCGCGTAACAAAGAGAGCGAGTGTAGGCAGCCCCTGAGCTCTCGCCAGTAAAGAATGGAATGTACACACAGCTGGCTGTCGCTACTCACCGGCTCTAGCTCTCTCTCCTCCCCAGGAGAGCAGTCGGCGCACTGTCCTCGGCTCTATACACCCAGCGATAACGAGCAGACAGCTCTCTCCCTGTCCAAAGTGTGTATATATATGCAGGCGCTCTCTCCTATCCCCCGGCGATTAAGCTCTCAATTCAAATGAACCATTCGAACGAAAACTGTCATATTCACACGTGTATAGCAAGACACATAGACAGAGCGCGCAGAGAGATCGATTCGCGTGATCGAACGGATAGAGCCTAGGGGGCTCGGCGCGCGCGCGAGCGAGCGGCTCACTCTCTCTCACTGGCGCGGCGGCTACTCGTCCCGTCGTCGCATCGCGCCTTCCGGACTCCCGAGCTCTCTGCGAGCCTCGTGTGTGTACATTACTTATGTATATATGATGAGGATCCCGCGCGCGCACGCGTTGCCCTCTCTTCTGCACGGAGTGTCTCGGCCGGGCTTTGCTATCTGAGAGAGAGAGAGAGAGATGTTTGAGAGGCAGCGGGGGAGGATAAGAGCGAGGGGTGGGCTCGGTCGGTTGTGCTGGGTTCTGCTGTGATCGGCTGAGTTGGGAGCGGGAAATGGGATGGTTGTGAGATTTTTGGTACCGATGAGATCGTGTTTGATGCTTCCAATATTTTTTTTTTATTTAAAATAATTGTACAATTTTATTTGTTTTTGAAACTTCGTTTCGTATTATATATATAGTAACAATAAATTTTTATGTATTTATACATGTTTTATAGTACAATGCTTTCACTCTCTTTTTATTTTGGTGAAACATAACTTTTTAATGATTGTGCTAAGTAGATCTAAGAATAATTTACTTTAAAAGTGTGATAGGTTTAATTATAATTAGAGTTGAAAAGAAGGTTTTAATTACAGCTTAAATTAAGATGAGTGTAGAAATTATGTGATGACAACAAAGTGGAAGAAATATTTAATTACTAAAATGATAAAAAAGGTGCTTACACTACATTACACACTCATGTAAAGCTTCTAACATTTGTGAAGAAAATTCATAATGAATTTAAGAATAATTAAAGAGATTTTAATTACTCTTTCATAAATAAACTTTAAATAATAAAGTCAAACAATTTTTTTGTATTTGATTTTTTCTCATAAAAAAAAAATACATCTATCAAAGATTATTTACGGGTAACACCTACTAATTGTAAACGTGTCTCATCAGGGGGAACAGGATTTCTCAAATTAACAATGCCTGCAATTACTGTAGAAACATGGTCTGTATAAGGTAAAATTCTCCAAGAAAGTTTACTATGTAGAATTTTAAACATTTTGAATCTCTGCAGCGTTCTATCAACGTGAATACGTGCTGCAGCTATATTTTTGATAAGCTCCACATCATTTTTACCAAAGTGTTTATTTTCTAGTTTTGGTGGTTTTATTAATGTAACATTACGTTCTGCACACTCAGTCTCAATGTTTAGGCTTTTATCAGCCATTATTGCTTCTCTAGCTGGATCCAGCAGCTCCAAAATATTTGTCTGAGTAAATATAGAAGTATCCGTAGCTTGTCCATCAAATACATTACTTTTAAACATGATTAAGCCAGAAGGAGCTACACCCAAAACAAATTTAACCGACTCACATTTTTTGCTTGATATATGTTCAATTCTGCACTTTAAACACCTTTGCTTTTCAATTTCTATTTCACTGCAATTTAATATTACCCTAGTTTGTTTGAATGATTGAAAGCATTTAGGTAAATTTTTCAACAATTCTTCTGTTTTTGGCCAATATATGGTTTTGTCCAGCAAAACTGCTAAAGTTCGTAACATCAAAAAAAAATTGTTTGAACATACTAACTCCTTTATTCCAAACATTACTGCTAAGCAGCGAAAAGGTAAATTTGTTCTAAGTTTACATAAACATATGACTATTTTATCCCTAACAGAGCAAGAATATTTATCTATACTTTTACCTTCAAAAGTAGTTGCTATTTTTGTTAGTTTATTTAGTATTTCAAAATTAATTCCTGTAAAGGCCATGAGTTCATTATCATTAGTTATTAGATTCATCAAATTAATTTTTTGTTTTTGAAGTGCCTTATCACAGATCTCAATCCCTTTTTTTGTTAGTAATATACGTTCATCTTCATTTGAGGGATTAACTTCTTGCAATTCTAATAATATCTCAGCTGCCAAAGTTTCTGCATTTTTTTGACCTACATCGATTAAATCTTGATCTTCAATTTTGCAATATTGTCCACATTCAGCACATAAAGTTATTGCAGATACACCTTGTAGGTATTCTGGTTTTGGTTTTATTTGTTTAACACTGCCTGGTTTCTTTGAAATTAGATTATTGTTAGTACGTTTTACATTCTCTTCTTTATTCTTCACATTATTATCAATTGCTTCTTTCTGAGATATTGCACTTTTTTGTTTTTGTAACGTTGAATTACTTATTATACGAACTTCAATATTTTGATTTTGTGTAACTGTGTCATCTATTTTTTTATGATTAGCATTACCTTTATTTTGTATATATGTGTTACTTTGGTTTTGAACAATCTTATTATTTTTTTTCTGAACAAAAACTTTCAATGTATTTGAATTTTGAAGAGCATTAACAGTATTTTCTTCCGAACCAGAAAGAGTTTTTGTTTCATTTTGTTTTATAATCATATCAGTGTTAAGTCTTTTTAAAATTTTGAAATTGCTTGGTTTTTTGGTAATAATTTTAGAACTTGGTACATATATAATTGTAGTAACTTTTTCACCATCTTTGCCAGTCCTGAAAAAATTGAATCTCTTTAATAAGTATTAAATACATTCTATTTCTAACAACCTATAATTCATACTTTGCATCTACGGATTCATTTTCTTCTGTTGCTACTGTTTTTGAAACTACTACATTCAACGGTGGATGTTGAGGTAAATTTAATGATGGAATTGCAGCAGGTTTTAAAACTTGACGCTTACTATCTACACCTGTAATAATAATAAATATAAAACATATAAGTAAATAAATGAATGAAAAAATTTATATTTTATGAAAATTCTTAAAACTGTAAAAGCAATCCAGGCATGTATATTTATTAATCCAATTTACTTGTTAAGTAATCATCTCTATTAAAATGAGCACTGCATACGGAGGTATAGGTCGTTATTGCTGCTTTTTCTAATTTACAAGCAGAAATCCATTGTTGTCTAATTTTCTTATGTTTTGGAAAATAATGATAAGACCTTTTGTCTTTTGGTTTTGTTATACATCGTGGCACGCAGCACGATCTTCTACTGATACCAGTACCTTTTCTTTTTAAATCATTCATTTTTATTACTTAATAAAAATTACAATAATGCAATGCACTTTATTTTTTTATTCTTTCAATTCGAATTCTCGTGCTTTTGTGTTTGTTTTGTTATCGCGAGTTTTATGCTTTTGGATAACCTCTATTCGATTAGTTCTCAAATTCGCCGCTAGGAGCGCGTACTTAAAAAAATAATCGGTTTTATAAACATAGCAAGATGCAGAATATAGGTAATTATGTAATTATAGATCAAAAAAATCCGTTGATACAAAGAACTATTTAAAAATTATTTTATATAAAATTATATATTTTACCATTATCTAAAGAATCCATTGAAGAAATGTTAATGTTCTCTTCTTGATCCATTGGTTCAAATTCATTCATGCACTCAAATAAATCTTCATTAGATACCTCCTCTTTTATTTCTTGCATTTTATTCCTTGAACCTAAATTTATAAGTTTAGGAATGAAATGTAATTGTTAAAATAAAATAGTAAAATTTTTTATTTATTATTTGAATAATTTCTGATAAATTTGAAAAAATATAATTTTATTTTGTTTTATTTTATGAATAATCTACTACTTTTAATAGTTACCCTTTTTAAAAAAAATTTTAATTTTTTTTTTTACTTTTTCACCCAAAAATTAATTTCCCATTGAATTTTTCTATACTTAACTGTTCTTTAATAAACGTGGAATATACTTAGATTTGATTTCTTCAGCAGGAATGGATTTCAAATTCTGAGATGGAATGGCTGTCTTCTTCAGTCTCTTCAATCTCGGCTTACCATCTGACGAAAATTCAAACGAATTAACAAACCGTCAAAACTCTCAGGCCCATTCACCTTCAACCCAATAATCCTCCTCCTTGAAGTGCAAGCTACAAACATAGCTCCTTATCGTGACGCGTTTGGTTATGTTTCCCACTTCAACCCAGGCCCTTCTCGTCTCCTCCTCATTCGGAAGCTTATAAAACACTCGCTCTTCCTCTTCAACAACCGCTTCACAATCCGGCACACAACAGCGCGTCCTAAACTTCTTATCACTCCGCTCCATAATCATCTACATACACAACACCTTGAACTATCTCTAATATCGTCCTCGCATTATAGCCCACCAACTTTTCAAACGCCCGCCTTATTTACTCGCCGACGCCGCCATGCTGGATTTCCGCCGCTTACGGCGACTCCAGCGGGGAATGCGGCAGGCGTTCGATTGTCATTCAAAAGTTTTCAGAATGAGCTGCACCACCGGCGTAGCCGCTTTAGCGAGGGAGGGAGACAGTGTGCGTATATATATATATATATATATATATAGGTATACGTTATACATACGGCGGCGGCGTGGCTTGGCTGGTTGCACCGTGGGTGGCCGGCTCGGCGGCGGCAGGCGCTCGGTGTGGTCCTGAGAGCGAGCTGTATCCCCGCTTATACGCGGGGGGATGCGCCGCAGTTCTACCTCTGGCAGGATGTAAGACGCTGCTGTCCCCCCCTCAAGGAGCGGAAGAAGAAGAGAAAGCGGACTCGCGCTCGATTGATTAAGCCGAAATTAAGGGGAGAAAAGAGCAAAGGTGGGTGAGGCCGAGGGGATTATCGCTTGTTTACCGCGAGGCTTTTTGCTTGCGTCGAAGATCGTTCGCCGATTGTCAAAATGACCACGTGTTGTTTTGGAGCGGAGAGCGTCGATTAGGGAGGGAGAGGGAGAGTCAAGCGCGGAGATGTTGCTGTATTTGCGATGAGAGTTGGGAGACGAGCCTGTTGGCTCTGTGCGGGTGCGAGAGGGCGGTGAGGATGCTAGCTTTGCTCATCGTCCTGGAGTAGAGTTTGCGATTTCTCGCTGATGGAATTGTATATTTGGGTTTTTGGAGTTTTGTTGGGGTTTTGATTTTTTTGAGGAGGCAAGGGCTAATGGTCTTTTCTGCTTTCAGATGTTACTCCTGGTGTGTTTGGCTATTCTCGTGCCCTCCGCGAGATTAGAATTAGACCACAGTTATGCATCCAACAGCAACGACGATAATAAGACATGGAACGACTTGAGTCCTCTCCACAATTCTGGTTACCTGAGGTACCCACTTGGAGCACCACCCATAGACTACGTCCACTGCAAGAGACCTGCAAAATGTGTGCAGATGCAGGGCAATTCTACTTGTTTTGGTGCGAGGCTTCCGTACAAAACAACTACGCTCGATCTCATTCCTGAGTATATGAATCAAGAAATGATTAAGGTATATCTTGTTCTTAATGCTTTTAGAAAGAAAAAGTAATAGAAGAAATTAACAGTGCAAGTAATTGAATACTTAAACTTTTTCTTTATATTTAAAATGGAAAAGACAAAGGCAAAGTATATAAATACAATTCTTTAGTTTTATAAATGTCTTTTGTACTTTTTCAAGCAAATGAATTAAACACTTTTGAAAATTTCATATCTCAAAAATAGTAAAATAAAAAACAATTTTTTAATAGAACTATCTAAAGTTTATAATTATTAGTATAGCGGTATATACTAATAATAATTTTAATTTTAGTATCAGATTTATTAAATTTCAATAAATTATAATTTATTTCTTAATAAATATATAAATTTTACATGAGTAAAATAATTGTGTTTTGATGTAGTTATATTTTATGATGTGCTACTAGCTAAGATTGCAGATAAAAATGGAGCAATTTATATTCTGGACAGGTGAATCCTTATAAAGAATCCTCATAAAATGAAGAGATAACAATTAATATTTATAACTAAACATTCATAAATAACGATGCATTCTATTTTTACCTTGAATTTAATGACAATCTAAAAATTCATACTTAGAAACAATCTAATAAATCAATTTATTTCTTTTTAGGAAAAATTACATATTTTGCAAGCCTTAAAACATGTTCCTAAATGTTGGGCAGTAGTACAGCCATTTTTATGTTCTATATTTATGCCAAAATGTGTGAATGATACAGTGGATTTACCATCTCAAGAAATGTGTAAAATGGTCTCTGGGCCTTGTAGGATTTTTTTCAATCATACAATATGGCCAAGTTTCATTAAATGTGATGATACCAAGCTATTTTCTAAATTGTGCAAAACTGATATAAGAGAGTTCAAATTTAATACAACTGGAAAGTGCCTTCAACCATTAGTGCCAACAGATAATGCTCTTGCTATTTTTGAAGGAGTTGATGGCTGTGGAATGCCTTGCAATGATCCTCTTTACACACAAGATGTCCATAAACAGAATCATTCATACATTGCTACAGCTACAGTTATTTGTTGTTTATTTAATTTATTCAATGTGGTAAGTTTAAATTTACCTTTGATAATATTTTTAGTTATAAAATGTATTATTTTATTAATAATATTGTATTGATAAAATTCTAGTTAACATTCTTGATTGATTGGAGAAGTGCAAACAAATATCCAGCTCTATCTATATTTTACATAAATTGTTGTTATATGGTTTCATGCTTTGGATGGCTTGCACAATTTACAATTGGAAGTAGAGATGTCATTGTTTGTAGAAAAGATGGTACTCTAAGAATGAATGAACCAAGGTATATTTATTAAATAATATATTATATTTATTTATCTCGGTTGTTCTCTCTGTTATTTTGAATATTTTTGTCACTTAACATCACTTGTTATGAACATTTATATTTCTTACTTTTTATATTAAAATATATGTTTTTTAAATATTTTCAGTGGCGAAAATCTATCTTGTGTCGTTGTATTTGTTTTGGTATACTACTCTCTAATAGCAGCCATGGTTTGGTTTGTTATTTTTTCATATACATGGTGTACGAGTTTCACAGAAAGAGCTCTTGGAAAAATTCAAAATAGAATTGATAAAAAAGGTGCATATTACCATTTACTAGCATGGTGTTTGCCACTTGTACTGACAGTAACAATCATGGCATTAGGAGAAATAGATGGAAATAGCATGACAGGGATATGTTTTGTGGGTTACAGTAATCACGTTATTAGAGCTTGGTTTGTAGTTGGACCTGTGCTAACTGCTCTACTGATTGGAGAATACTTTTTATTGAGAGGTAGAAAATTATTTAATATTTATTTAAATATTATTAAATTTTTGAAAAATAATTTTTAATGATAATATGATATTTTATATATAGTGTAAGCATTAAAATGTATACATTTAAAATATTTATAAAATTGTATTGTTGCAGGTTTGATAAGTTTAATTCGCGTAAAAATAAACAGTCAAGAGTTTATATCTGAAAGAGCGAGCTCGAAAGTGAGAGAAAATATTGTTAGGGTCGGATTATTTTCCGCATTTTCTGCTGTTGCTGTAGTTGTTACGATTTATTGCCACATATACGACTTTGAGCATTCTTCAGAATGGAAGCAAAGTTTTAGAGATTACATGATGTAATAACTATTTTTTATGTCCTTAAATTCCTATAAATTAAAACTAACAACTAATAGCTTAATTTAAATAAACTTTTCAGTTGCTCCATAACGTCTAAATATGCCGATGTATCAGAATGTAAACTGAACTCCAGACCAAGTGTAGCAAAAATACAGTTACATTTATTAGCTTATTATTTTGCTGGAATTTTGATGTCATTCTGGGTTTGGACAGGCTCCACAGTAGATACATGGGTGAGGTTTCTAAAAAGGTAATTTAAAGTCATTTATTTTTTGAAAGAAGTAAAAATCTTAAAAGACTATTAAAATTATTTAAACAATTTGTTTGTCTCGTGTTTTCTAGGACTTGCAATCGAGAAAATGAAGAACCAGTCAAGTTGAAAAAGCATAAAGTTATTGCTCAAGCTTTTGCAAAAAGAAACATGTTTAAAAAGGCTGGCCGGTTATCTATAAGTTTTCACAATACTTATGAAGATCCAGTTGGTTTAAATTTTGATTTTAATTCTGTGGCTTCACAAGATGTAAGCTCAGCATGGGCTGCAGCCGTACCGAATTTTTTAACACGAAGAGGAGCTTTGGTTGACGAATCGGTATCAAGTTATCGACGAAATTCAACCGACTCCCAATATAGTTTCAGTTTACGTCGAGTATCTGTAGAATCTAGGAGGAATTCTTGCGATTCTCAATTCGCTCTTTCTATTAGTGAAATGAAAGCAGAACTGAAGACTAGTAGAGTGAATAAAACTAATAATAAAAGGAGAAAGAAGACAACTGAAAGAACAAGGAAAAGATCTGAATCTTGCAGAAGGGGGAGAAGAGGTTTTGAGAAAGTCAGATCAAATAAAATGATATCCAGTATCCGAAGAGCTAGTACAACTTCGCAAGAAAGCAATTTTCACAATATACAATTTTTATCAATCGATGCGGCTTCGAGCATTGTATCATTACAAGTACCAAATATGGGAAGACGCGCAGGTTTAGATGAAGGAGCGTTAGCTATAAGGGATGCCGAAAGATTATTACCATTTTTATTTTTCCCTAGACAAAGCGATAGCGACGAAAATTCAAGTAGCGAGGAAAAAAACAATGAAATAATAGTCAAAAATTCATGTAAGGCTATCGATTTAGAAGCGGAAAATAAAGATAGCGATAATGAAGATAGTCAGCCTGAGGAAGATACTAAAATGTTGGAATCAGGGGATTTGTGTGAGAGAAGTAAAAGTAAGACAAGCAATAAAAGCTCAAAGAGTTTTAATCGAAATAGTAACAGAAGAACTTCCGCAGAATGTCAAACTAAATATCTTATTGAAGATGAAACAGTTTTAAAACTTCTTCGTGAATCGATTGAGACTGATCGCAAAGAACGTAGGTCAACTAAGGGGGATTTAAATTCGAGTTTATCATCTTATTGTCAAGATTTAAATTCATTAATGCTCGATCAATCCAACGCTAGAGAAATCGCTACACAAACTCTTCCACTTGAAATGATGGAAAGGGAAGCACTGAAACAAAGTATTGAAATGATTAATAGTCGTAATTGCAGTTCTAAGGGAACGCAAATTTCTCCACAAATGAAAAAGAGTAAGACAACCAAAGTAAAACGAGACAAATAATTTTCTCGTACAACGCTCTCTTTTATACTTTTAAAGTAAATTACCATGCTTGTACGTATTTTTGTTCGTATATATGTATTGCAACTTTTAGCTTTTGCAGTAATATAAGGGGAAAAACATTGAAATGAAAAGAAAAATTGTTAAAACTGTCTATTTTTATATAAATTTTAAAGACTGTACAAGTGCCTTAAAAGTAAGTTATTCAATTACTGTATCCTAACTGTTTTCCCTTTATGGTTATGAATACTTTTGTATTGAGAAAATACTCGAAATTTATTTTATAAAGGTTGACAATATTTCGATGCAGCTCTTCTGTAAATGTTTGGACTGTGATAAGAGACTTCCATATCCTTTATTTTAATTTTTAATAGATTCCAATAAAATGCATGTAGATCCAATAGAAGTATTATTTTGTTTATTGGATTCAATTGAAAATTAAAAATAGGTATATGAATTTATTTTACAATGCATTACTCAATAAAATTTTAATAGCATATGATTTATCTATAATATTCATGACATTGTTGTAATTACCAAAAAAATAAGTCTTATCTTAGTGAATAACCATCATATTTTTATTTTAAATTTAAGATATTAACTTAAGATAGGTCTTTTAGAATAGAATATATATTTTATATTTTGTACTTAAGTCAATACAATGAATATATGTAACTGCATAGTCAGAAAAGCTCGAATTTTGTGGCCTTCAGATACGACGAATGTTATTTATTCATTAGGCCATTACCAGACTGTTTTTTAATGATTACTATATAAAAGCATATAGGAAACAAATATCTTTTAATTTTGATTAAAATTCTAATCTCGAAATTAAGACTCACGCATTTTATATATACACGTGTTTTATATACATTTATTTGTAATTTTATAATTGCGATTACATTTTTATACATTTATGAACTTTGTATAATATGATTTTAAAAAAGAGTATTAAACAATTGTAAAATAAAAAAACTGGCAATTTTTATTTGTCACATCCTTAATAACGTATGAATTTTGTATATTACTTGTAAATTTATTCACATAAAATACTTCCTAATTACAAGACATCAAGTGAACAAAGGAGCTCTAAGAGGAAAGAAAATAATTAAGCTTGAGCAAGACACTCAAATAACACATCCTCCTCCGCGCCAGTACACTGTGATGTCGCCACGTTAGCGTTGGCACACCTATTGAGGTCGTCCGACTACTACATTGACAGGCCAGCTTATACCCAGGGCTTATGGGCACATCTATTGAGGTCGTCCGACTACTACAGTGACAAGTCGCCTGCGACACCGGCGCCTCCCTTCGTTTTACGCGGCTAGGGTTTTGCGCGCGTAATTCTGCTCTTGGAGCGTGTAGATAGTAGATGATCAAAATGTAAATTATCTTTTTTAATGGATGG
>JAPYZA010007163.1:0-10376 GCA_030522685.1 Eupelmus azureus
GCACAACAAATTGTCTGCAAAAATACTTATTATGATTAACTTAAATTATTAAACATTATATATTATATATTATGTATTATAAAGATAATTTATATATGCTTGTGAAACTAGATTTTTTGTAAAATTAGTCCAAGTTGATTTATACTACTGTACACTTTAAAATTTTTGCCTCATTTTTAACATAAATGTTAAAAATAAGTAACATCAGAATCTTATGATATAAATATCAGATTGTATTCGTTTTTAGAGAACTCAGTTTTAAAAAATAATATGTGTAAAACGTTAGCACACTGAGCAAGTGCTTCAGGCATGGGTATTTATCGCCCGACCCTGTTAGAAATAACGGGTTGAATGATAAAATTGGAAAAAATTTTCTCCTCTTAAACTCTTTTTAATTCGACAAATCCATCAATACTGTATTGGATATCAATTTTAATCTATTATTTCTAATAGGAAAGTGAAGCGAGGATTCTAAACCTTACCAGTGCGCAAAACACGTGTTTAGCGCACTAGTTGCGTAATGTACTATTATTTACATTATTCTTTATTTATTTAAATTTTTATTTTATTATAGACGTCAAAGTCTTTATTAATCCTTATCTTATTTAACCGATTCTTAGGTAGTTATAATTATGAATTGAATAATTTAATATAAAATTTTATAACGTAAAAAAGTTTCACAAACATATCAGGAATTTGATGAGTGCCCATTATTACGTTTATAATGACAATCAACTTTCATTCAATTCTGTTATAATAGGCAAACTATGTTGAAATCGTTAAAACTTATTATACAACGTATCAAACTCTTCAAACGTAATTTTAACGGAACAAATAATTTATTAATCACTGTTAAAAACAAAAAAAATCTGTTCAGAGATTCTTGAATATACTTAATAATATCCATAAGTGCAAATAATTGTCTTGTATTTATTTTTTTTAGATAAATTTATTTTAAGGATATTTATATCGAATCTGATTTATTAAAAGTTCAAATGGATTGCTTAATCTCGACTTCTGTTTGTTTTTCCTGCCACAGCTTTGAACTAAAAAAGGTGATAAAAAGAACAAAAGTTAACACACGTGACGCATGTGCGGGAAAATCGTGAAGCCACCTAATTTTTTTATCAATATGAATAAGTTCTTTGTTCATGAACTATTTCAATGCATTATGGAAACGTGTCAATTCTCATTGTCATAACAGCTTCAAGTCTTGAGAAGTGTCTGTGTAATATAAGATTATCACATAAAATTTTTCATTCCAATCAACGAAATTAATTATAATGGATATATTTTCAACTGTATTCTCAATTTTAATTATAAGTATTGTGAAAGGAAGCTGGTGTGATGTGAGTAAATAAACTTTTAATTGAAAAGTTAGGATGTAATACCTCTAAAGTTAAGGTACATTGTGAAAAACGTTATAAAACGTATGAAAAAAAGTAAATTGTTAAATCAATTCTAATAGTGTATATAGTGTATTTTAATAGTTTGTGTACTTTTTTATACACCAATAAACTGAGATAAACGTTTTTTTGTTCTTATTTTGAAATTTTATAGAGAGAGATGATAGCTAATTGCAATAATTAGAACCTTTCAGGTATTACACCAACGTTGTTCAATGTCTTTTCAATCGCTTTAATAATTCTAAAGTTGATAAAATATTTTTGTGACACGATTTATTCAATCTTAGGTAGTTACCGTTTCTTCTCAAGGAAAAAACTATGATTTCAATGTAACTGCTCATCGGCGCAAAGTATTTCTTAATGTTCCCGTATGGACAGTTGATTCGAATTCCCAATACAATTATGAGGTAAGTTTTACTAATACTTGTTATTCCGTAATTAGATACTTAAACATAATGTTTTTAGGGCATCATTGATACCAATGGAGTTTTGTACGAAGACTTGACTAAAAAAGCAATTTTATTTAAAAAGAATGATTGCAATTTCAATTGTTGGGTAAAGAAATTCAGATTAGCTGATAGTTTTATCAATTAGTGACCAAAACTAAAATTATGCATATTTTCAAATATTCAATTTTATTATAGGAGGGGGTCTTTGGGTTAGGTACTAAAAGGAACGTAATTGATAACGTAGAACAATTACCGAAGGATTCTTTGACATTAAGGAATGGAGAGGGAGTTTATAGAACATGTAAAAATTATTTGAATTTACAAAACGTTAAAATTTATAAAAATGCTATTAATCATAATTTATTGTTTCAGATCCAGTTGTTGAAAGTTTAAAAAGACGGGGAAGGATTGCTGAGACTTATGAGTCTCTAAATGAAACGGGACCATATTATGTAAAACTATTAGTTGCAGTTGATTATTCACTTTTCCAGTTAGTTATCCATTCATTGATTAAATAATATTGATATCTTATATTGATAAATAATCGCAGATTGATTTTTATATAGGAAATTAGGAAATGATGTAAAACATACGGTTAAATATTTAAATATTTTTTGGTCAACAGTTGATATACAATATAGAAATATTACATCGCCAAATATTGAAGTAAGGATTACTGGAGTAATAATAGAAAAGGTATTATGTATTAAAATAATATTATCTTTGCACTTTACTATAAATATAATTCTATTTTATGCTGAAAACCCCAAATTTATAGTGTAAAAGCATAATACGTTATTTCAGTGAAAAAATTTCATACGCATATTTAAATATTTTTGTTTTTTTTTTATAGAATGACAAGGCTTTTAATTACATAAATAAAAATTTAGCTGAAGACAATACTATAAACATAAATCAAGCCTTGTTTGATGTCAGTGAAGAACAGAGAAACATCATTAGAAACACTAATATAACTAATTATGACGCCGTCTTCACGATGACTGGGTAAATATAATATACACTTTTACTGTGTGAATGAAAGATTATTATTATAATCAAATAATTTAACGTGTTTTAGGTTAAATGGATTTATTAAAGTTGGCAAAAATGAAGTTAAAGTTGGAAGCAATGGTAATTTAAGTTGAAAGTCAAAATCTTGAATAATTACCATTTTATTTCAAACTGTTTTTGGTTTTATTGCAGGAGTTTCGTTTAATGCGAGTATATGTCTTGATGATTATCACTATTCTATTATTACGGATGACGGTGGGTATTATGGTATTCATAATGCTATCCACGAACTTGGCCACTTGTAAGTGTATATACTGCAAGAAACATTAAATAATTTTACAATTTTTAAAATCTTGTAAAAACTTAATTTTTAGATTAGGCTTGGATCACGACGCAGTTCCAGGTAATGCTATGTATTGTTTTCCGATCGACTATCGTCATAAGCTAACTGTGATGTGGCCAAGGTTCGAAGTTAAAGATATTGAATATTGGTCTACTTGTAGTTTAAAAGCCTTGCAGATATTCGTTAAGTAAGTATCCGTAAACTCAATTTATGTTATTTTTTCACTCAATGTGTCATTATGTTAATTTAATTTACAATATGATTTTTTAGGAATGTCACGGAATCCTGGTGCCTTAGAAGCGAAGTTCATGAACGAAGACTAAGTGATTTAATTTAAATTAATTCTCAAAACTAAAATGTAATTGTAATGGTATTATTATTTAATGTAAAATAGGATTTAAGATATAGAAATAGCTATTTATATAATTTAAATTTCAAATAAAATATATCATTCATATTATGAAAATTCTTTTTATTATTTCCCTCTTAACGAAAATAGAATTTTATTATTCTTTTTTTTACAAAGAAAGCAAACTTTACAATTAGACTTTTTCGTGTCTCATTTCAAGAGTAAGCCTAAGTACCGACAGATACGAAAGCGAGGTTTTAATCAGCTGGATGATGGTGTTACGTGTCACGTAAAAGAATTTGCCGGCTGTGATGTAAAGGGGAAGACGAGCCCTCATCATAACAAAGATTATGTCCTTCTTAACGCTATTTTCGAGCTGGTACCACGAAGCTGAGTAGACGGCCTGGACAATCTGCTCACTCTGAGTGAGAAGGTAGTCGCTCGCATAGCCGTAGATGAAGGACTCGGTTATCATGAAGCTTATGCAGTTGGTGCTTATCAGCATGGTCACGTAGTCGCTCTCCATCATCGAAACTAAAACACTGCAACCTTGGCAAAAAAAGTAGGCTCTTAATTTTTCTTGTGTTTCCTTAATTAATCCTTAATTCAGGTGATTTGCGTTAATTAACTATGTGATGCATTTAATTAAAACTAGCGAAGATTAAGCTGTTGCTAACTTACCACTCATGCAAATGAGAATAACACTGTTTATAAGCTGTACCAACACGACTTTATTAAAACTGCTCTCCATGTTCTCACCTAGTTTGACCAGCTCCTTATGTCTACCAATCAGCCCGATAATTTGGCTTTTTTGATCCGTAATGGCACTCATACCCGCACCATTCGTTATTGACAATTTCTGCCATTTGATTTTCAGAATCTCAAGTTGAGCACACAGATGAAACGTAAGCCCGAAGAAAAAGCAATCGGTGCAAGCGCCACTAGTGCAACAGTACAGACACTGGATATACTGGATCGTTAGAACGATCACATAATAATTGGAGAGAAAATCTCGGGACAGAAAGGACGTTTGACAAATCAATTGGTACTCGAATTCTTCTTCTGGTAGCTTGCGCTTGTTGAGGATATTGACCAGGATAGTTCGGATGAGGAAGAGAGTTGTGCCGATATAGCCAACCGAGTTATATGCAATAAACTGGTATTTGTAGACCTTAAATAAGGTTTCGGTAATTAAAAAAAAATTTTTTTTTTGTAAATAGGCGAATACAAATACCTTATAGGGTTACGATGATGGCAATTTTCAATTATAATAAATAAGGCTATATTAAAAGATTCATGATTTATACCTTGAAATGATTTCTCATAATTTGCAAGAAGTGTTCATCTTTTGTGACAGCCCAATCGTTCATATAGAATTTAAGATTCTCGGCGATTTTTTCTCTGTTAATGTGTAAGTAGGTCTGTTTTATGAGAGTAAGGTAAGCCGAAGAGCAGAATAGACACACATCTACCATAGCGGAAATCTTTCCCGTATTTAGATAAAGTTCCATCGTGGTATGAACCATAAAACTCGCCTATTTTATTACAAGTAGTTTTTCGTATTCCTTTTTATGCAAATCTTTATAAATTTTATAGAGTAACTCTTCGTTTCTCTTGTAAGTATCAAGTTTTAAATTATTTGGGTCACCTGAGCCACAGCGGCGACGACATAGCGGAAAGTTTTAAAAGGACTTTTCTTTTCCAATGGCCAGACACCGAGGATCCAGAGCAAGCCACGATACACCTCAAACACATTGTCACCTTCTAGCTTAGCCTGCATGACCACCAGTCGAACTTTTTACTTATCCAAAGGCTTCTCGATAAAAAATGATTTTGCGTCATCTGCGCCGACTACCCGTAACAGTCGAGTGATACTCACCGATCGAAAAATTATATACGATGTAGCGCTTGAATAAAATACGTTAGGTGCGATGAAATAATCATTAACTTCCGAGAACGTCACTTCTAACCCGATAATTCGCGATCTTTTTCTTGCATAATAAAATGTAAATGCACATATTGCGACTCTTTCATTTTTTCTACATATGCTGTAATTATTATCGGGGATATAAGGGTTCAGATGATAAAAATATGAGAACTATGTTACGAAATACGCATTGTAAAAAAGTAATACCTTTATAGTAAGCAATTTCTATGTTCGATCATTAAAATAAAATGAATACAAAATTATGAATGTACCATTTAATGAAACATGAGAACGAAAAAAGAAAATTGCCATTTTCTGTGTAATAATTCATTGTATTTGTACCCCTTCTGTATCACGAGAAAAATTTTTACCTTCTATACGTTCTGTATTTGCACAGAAGGAACAGTAATGAGTAGTCAGCGGGAGGTATTGTCTCATGAGGCTGTTTATACTTTTTAAAAGGTATAGTTTTATTGCATAACACGATTTCTTTATCACTATATTAATAATAAAATATTTTAAGAAGATTTCAAAACTGTATTAATTAATCGTATACAACATTGTTTTTAAAGATCTTTACACAATAGTATGTAAGTAAAACTATTTTTCATATAGAAAATTTATGTATCAATCATAAATGGGGTATTGATAAAAGTGTCGCTAATAACACCTGGTTGAATAAAAATTTAGAAATAATTTTATATAATTTGTTTGAAGACAATACAAAAAATAACTTCTACTTGATAAAGCTCTAAATTAGAAAGAAATTTAAATAAAGTTTTAAAAAAGATAATATATCAGATATTTTTTAATAAATAAAAGTGCAAAAAAACTATTTTCAAAGTTTCATTATCTTTCTGATTCCTTATTTATAACTGTTTAAAATAGATTATTCACATTTTAGTAGATGCTACTTTCCAATTCAACATCTGCAAGAATATAAAATTATATTGAAAGAAATAAGCTTTCATTTGTTTTTTGCAGAATTAAATTAAAATTTCCTCTTCTTTTACTATTTACAACAGTTTACATTTACGCACAAATAATGAATAAAATTGGACCTACGTTGTTTCGATACATTTTTGTTGCTTAACTTTGAACTGTTATAATTTTTAAATAAAGTAGAATATTTTACTTCTATAAAAAGAAAAAATGAAAACTTGTTTATTTTAGTTTGATGTTGCGTATTTACAAGTGCATACAAGATTCTTCTAGATTAGATAAGAAAGGTTAAAAAAAATAGCTTTTATTTCAATATTTCTTTAAAATAAAGCTAAAATATCAATGACTTAAAACACTTTTAAAGACTTTTAAAGTTTTGAGATATAAAATTTAGATTTTATTCATATATTGACATCTGAACACCCCAAAGCTTAACAAAATTCACTACCCATGGACCTGGACTTCTCCTAATTAGATCTATATATACATTATGAAAAACATCAGCATGAAACTCGCATAGTATTCTAAATTTATTTATCTTAAATAAATTAATTTTAACTACTTAAAACGCGTGCTTAAGCCATTTTTCGGAAGTATGTAGTTTTCTTGTAAAACGTTATGTAGATGAAAAAATATCAATTTATAAAAATGATGCATTTATTCGTATTTGCCGCAAGTAGATATTTTATCGTCCAGTAAAGTAACATTAAAAAAGAAATCTATTCACTCAAATAAAACAGTTATTATCTCAATTCAATAAGACTATATGTATCTGCCTTTTTAACTTCTAAGAACAATGATCTTTAGTTTTTTCAACTGTGTTCAAAATAACGAAAAATTATAAAAAATCTTTTTTTCAACACGAGCACGCCCTTTTTCGTGCATAAAAAACGAATCAAAAATTGAGTTTTTCGAAATTTTTTAAATTGAAATATTAAAACTTTTGAAGCTTTTTCAAAATTGTTAATATTAAATAATCTACACTGAAAAATTCTCAATATTTAATTCTTTTTCCCTGTGAAAAAAGGCTTACACATGCTCTTGTTTAAAAAAATGTAATGTGTAACGAAAGGGGAAAATGGCAGATAATGTGTTAAATGTAAAAAACATATTTTTCTATATGTTTAAGAATGCTGAGCATTATCCTGAAGCTTATTAGATTCTATTTTAAACCCAAAAAATATTAGATATTTAAGAAAATAACTTTTTTCAGAGTTTTAATAAATTCAGATTTTTAAAAAAACATTGGCAGTGAGGGCACATCATTTCAACCAATTACTGAGACAGTCAATCGGTTAGTAAAAGTTGATTTATCCAATTGAAATTTTGTTACTTAATGGAAAATTATTTACTTACCTATAATCAGAGTTCTAAATATTTTAATCAAACATTTTTTAATTAATAACTAAACGTTTTATTACTAATTAGAACTATTTTAACATTATTTTTCAGATTCTCTATTTCAATGATGACATTAGGAACATTATTTCAACGTATTAAAATTTTTATTTATAATGGTATATATATACATACACTAATTTTAGAATTTTCTTAGACTGGAGATATAGATAAATGCAATAAAATTCATTAGGCACTAATTATGTAATAAACATACTTACTTTTAATAGTTATTTTGGTCGAACGTCACGCCTATTATTAAATTCTTTAAAGGTAATGCGAAATCTGCTGAACAGAAAAATAAATGGATTTCATATTAGATACATTTTTAAGTTTAAGACATTCCACCCTTATTATGTAAATCTTGAGCTAAATTAAATAAATTTTTTTGAAAAGAAAAATGTTTCCATTTTATTTCTAAATTGATTTTTAAGCTATTTTTTTTTTATAAAAATAATAATAATTTAATAATAAATTTCTAATGAGCTCCTTTTCCAAATAATTACAGAGTCATATTCTTTAAGAAACTTTGTATTTAAGCAAATCAATTTGTATCAAAAGGCTCCTTATTTTACTAACCGCAACAATTTCCTTCAACATTCTCTGCAGTACTGCAGCCGAAGACCAGTAAGCTCTCCGGAAGTTTCTTTGTTTTTTATTCCCTGATCGAAACTCTGATTATAGTAACTCAAACCCCATGCCCGTGGCACTAATAGAATCGAAGAAAAAAATTATCGATCAATCATGCGTGCGTTTATGCGCATTTTCCGCGTATCAAGAAAAACGCAAACCTAAATGCGGATGCAACTAAAAACAGCCCGCACCATGGGTCTGCATCTCTTATGCGCATTCGTAATGCACTCGATATATCCCGAGGGCTAAGTAAAGAGTGCACCCGTGCACGTACACATCATGAATAAGAAATGTTAAGGCTGAACCGCGTCTACGCCCAGAAAAGTATCGGCTACGCACTCGGAACGGCAGCTTCGTATATTTGCTACAAAAGTGGAACTTCTCTATCAATTTTTAAGTGAGAACGAAAGCTCGTTCTATCTTCCGGTCGTTTTTCCGTTTTCGCTTTCCCCTTTTTTTTCCATGTATCCGCAAATATCACCTGTTTTGCATTCGAGCTTGGACGAGCATGGATGATAGGCCGGCGAAACTCACCTGGAACAAAGACGCGTCTTTTGCGTTGAAGTTTAACAAATTTATTATTTGGCCATTGGGCCTGTGGCCGTTCGAGAACGATGGCCTATTTTCACGATTTCGCAGTCTTTTTTCGTTTGCATCACAGGTGATTTTTTTTTTTGTGAAGAACGGTAATTAAGAGAACGTAGTTTTGAGTGTTATAAGTGAAACTTATTTAAGAAGTAAATAAACCTTGATATAAACTATGCGAATTGGTGCCAAATTTTTTCAATAAATGATTCTCCAGATAGTAAAATTTTGTCGTTTTATCTAAGCCGAAAATTATTTGAAAATCAGTCATAATGGAATTTCTATTACTCAATCCGTGGAAAATAAACTTCTTTCGATTAAAATTTGTATCTAATCCATTCAATTTTTTTATTATTGTTATTCTTAATTCAGCTATGGATGGTCTGCACTCTGTCAAAGGCAGTCTACCTGAAATGCGGCGACGCCAGCGATACAGTGGATTACATAATGATGGTTTCTTGCGCGTTAATGGCCACGTCGAAAATAGTCGCCCTGCGCGTACACATGGCCAAAATTCGCTATGTGTGTTTAGCCGCCTTGGATGATTGGCTGTCCATCGACGACAATAAAATTCGCGACATTATGAGGCCCTTCGTTAAGTCAGGGCGGACTGTGTTTTATGTTCAAATGGTTTCCTGCTACGTGTCCAACACTTTGATAATTATTGGAACTCTACCGTTTCTAATGCCTCCCATGATTGCTGCTAATGGGACCTCTTGGTTAGACAATTTTCATGAACATATATTGATGCACTATTCCATATTTAGAACGCTGTTGGATTGATGTGACTATTATAATAAATATTACATTGTGTGTTTATTAAGATCAATAATCTTAGATCAAATTTCGAACAATAAGAAGTGATTTTATTATAATAAATTGCTAAGTCGTCAAATGAAATTTTATCTATTTGTTGTTGAAAATTTTCTAAAAACTAATTTCTTGATTGTTTTCCTAATCATTTTTTATGAGGGTAAATGCATTTTTTTTTTCAAACCTTATATATCTTTAAAGTTATATCATTTTACGTGTTATGTATTCAATTTGAATCCAACGAAAACGTAAATAGCAATGTTAAATTTTTAGGATTTATATATTTTTCATAATTTAAAAAGATCAGTTTTAAAAAAGAACTTAGATCCCTTTTGTGGTAAGCCACCGATTTGTTACCAATATAGTATAAAAAATTCTCTACACAGATTTACATAATCGGACCATTATTAATTAATAAGCATCTTTAAATTTTGAATGGATGCTAGTAGAGAATAATTAAGAATAGGTGGAGCTTGCATATTCTTAATTATAATTGTAAATATTTTCTGCATCTTGTGAT
>JAPYZA010007165.1:0-10386 GCA_030522685.1 Eupelmus azureus
CGCCGATAAGAAACTACAAAAACCTCGTCTACACAACTACCTCATTCGCTAAAAAAAGCCAGTAACGCCCAAAACACTCGATTCGCGTAAAGACCCTTCGCATTAGCATCCGGCCATCCAAACAAAAGCTCTCTCCTCCCCAGCCCGGCGTTACAAACCAGCCGGCAATCGAATTCCATTATTCTAATCCACAAATTCGTCGGCATTACGGCGCGACGTCTAGGCAGCCGCGTGGTGTAACGCACTCTGTCTAGCGGTCGTTTACACCGCCCGCGGCCGTCAAGCTCTGCTCTCCCCCGCGATCCTAATAAAAGCTCTCTTTATCATCCCGACTATCTCTCTCTTTCCGTGTACTCTTGAATCGCGATAGCCTGGTGTGAGTGTATATTTATATAAAAAAAGGAGAAAGCCAAGTCTCAAAGTATAGAGGGAAAAAATATAGGCATCAGGCGAGAGAAAGAGAGATTGTTGTCGGAGAGTAACGAAGGCGTACGCTCGCGCGCGCGGCATTTACCGATATACACACTGTCTCGCACCCTCGAGTGCGTACGATCCTTCTCCTTCGCGAGAGACAGAGAGAGAGAGAGAGAGAGAGAGAGCGAGGGTTGTGTGTTCTTTGTGCTTGCTTCTCTCTCACTATGGTATAGGTGTTGTTGCGCGCGCCAGGAGGCTCTGTGCTAGCGCGAGCTGCTCGAACGTTTACGAAAATTACAAAGAGCCGGAGGGGGGGGGAGAAGGGGGTGCACTCAGAAGTTGGTCCAGGATGGATGGAGGAAGGAAGATCGGCGGCGGCGGCAGCAGCAGCGGTTGCCACGGTGACCGGCATTGATTACTCCCCTCTCCCTGACGCCGAGCGCGCTTCCCTATTTCCACGAGCTCTCTCCGTCTCTCTCCGCTTTGTAGCTCGTGAACACGGCTCTCTCTCTCTCTTCGTTCGCTCTAACTCGTTGCGCGTTCTACCCTCTCTCTCTCTGGCTCTTTTTTTGCTCTTTTCCTCCCTTCAATATACTCTCCTCTCTCGCACTCTGAGTTCCTCTACACTGCTCCCTCTCGCACTCCTGCGCTTCTCTTTCTCTCTTTCGCTCTGATGTTGTGTTTCTTTCTACGGGGAGATGTCCCGTCTCTCTTTTTACAACTCTTCTCTTTCTTTCTCTGCCTCGCTTTTCGTCCTTCTCCCTCGCACGCGCTCCCTGACTGTGTCTGTCTCGCTTCTCATTCCATAAATTTCTCTTTACTATCCCGTTCTCCTTTTTCTCCTTTTCTGTCTTTTCCTTTCTCATATTTTTCGCGCCGTACTGTATAACTCCCTGTCCGTCTCTCCCACTGCTACACGCGGTCCTTCGCCTCTCTCTCTCTCGTTCTCCGTCCTTCTTCTTATATAGTGCGGTAAGCTGCCCTTTATCCCGAATGTTTCTTTTTCTCCTACACGCACAGACACGCGCATCTTTTTATTGCGTTACCCGCTTACGCTCGCTCGTACCGTGTTTTTATTTTTGTTTTTCCTCTTTACCGGCCAATTCCTTTTTTTCTCGCCGCGCGCGCTCCTTCCACACTTTTTCCATTTTCGCCATCCAGTTTTCATATCTCCCGCGCGAGCGGCGCGCTCGCCCGAGAGCGCCTCTTTATCTCTGTCTCCATTTTCATCCCGTCTCTTTTTCCCCCTTTCACGCGCGGGTCCCGTCACTCGCTTTTCGTCTCTCGTTTCTCGCGCGTTTTTGCCCGTAACACCGTTCGCGCGCTCCACTTTTTTGCCTCTCCTCTCTTTCTCTCTCTCTCTCTCTCTATCTTTCTCTTTCATCTCTTTATCCGCTTCCTTTATTTTTCCCACTCCCGCGAGCTCGCGTTTATACGCGTACATATTTCGCCCAGAACCTCGCGCTCACTTCCTCCTCTAATCCCTTCGCTTCTTTATCTTCGTCTTCATCCTTCTTTACGGTTCCACTTTCCATCGAATCATTTTCTCCTCCCAGCCAGCCGGCTTCTCTCTCTCTCTCCTTTTCCTTTTTTCGCGCTCAGTCGTGCGCTTTCGCTCCGTACGTTTTTCTCCCCCCCCCCCCCTCTTCCCCCTCAGACTTTCCTGCTGCTTGCCACCCCTAAAACTTTTTCATTTATTTCAACCCACCCCCGCACACACTTTCTTCCACACCATCTCATTTGCTTTTCCATTTTCTCTATCTTTTTACAGCTCTGCAGCAGCGCCCGTTCTCTCTGCACTCGTTTCTTCTCCTTCGCTTCCACTTCTTCTTTCGTCGCCTCCCGCGTCTCCCCCCCCTTTTTTTCGCCGCTCTCTCTTTCTTTTTCTCTCTTGTGTATATACCTACATCGATGAGCGAGCGAGACGGGAAAAAAAGCGCCTTTTCAGACTGTGCGCGCAGCCGTCCGCTTGGCAACCGATATTGTTGCTGAGCAGCCGCTCTTTCTCTCTCAACTTCTTTTTTCTTTTTCGTAAAAAAAATCCTGGATCCAGCTGTTTAGCTCGCGTCGCCTTCACCTTATACCAATCCTGCGTGTACCCCTACGCTTTCTTTTGGGATTGTTAAAATCTTTTCTAAGATTTTTTTCCAAAGTCATGGCGACAGATCGTTGGATTTTGTTTGCCGAGCGATTAATTCGATTACCAGAGATAAGATTAGATTAGCTCCGCTCGAGGATGGAGCGGGGGTCATTATTATTAAACATGCGCATTATACCGTTGCTTCGTCGAGATAGTTTTAGGCTTAATTGTTTTACGGTAGGGCGGCATTATGCGCTTCCTCCGAATTTGTGGCGCTTTTACGCCTTTAATTAACGGTGCACATATTTTAAATTTGCATGCCGCCCTGATAAAATCGGGAGTATCGAACCAAAAATGTCGGCCGTTGTAAATTTCACTTGCCGTGAAATGTTATTCTCCACTGACGTTGCTTCTGCGCTCCATACCGTTAAAACGAAATTTTTAGGAATGTATGAAGATTTATCTGACGTGTAGAATTAAATTTTGCATAATATCCAGTTGTTTGGGAGTACCTTTATAGGCGATGGGTGTTGCTCGGTGCTTTTAATTCGACGGAAAATAGTATATTATTATTTCGCAAGATAATCAATCGATTTATTAATAGGACTGCGACAGTCAGGGTTTGCTAGACATAAATATTATAAAAACTTTTAAATTCTTATTTTTATAGGTCGTATAATGTGTTCATAAATTATTTAGAAATAATATTTAAAAATAATTTTATTCAATTATTATTGAAACATAATTATTACGATAAGAGGTACAATATTGAAAAGAAGAAGAACTGTATTCAATCCAGAAATGCTCATAGATCTCTTACATTTTCCGAGGAGTTATTTGTCGATACAGGAAACGACCCTTCTAGCCTCTTTACGGAAGTGTTCTCGAGTGCGTGTTTGAGAACGATTAAATAACTTTTCCGACACTGTACACGAAATAGTGACATGATGATGATAGTCTATGCATGTTGGTTACTCCAGTTATTTATATTAGATTAGCATTCGTTTAATATCCACTAGATAATTTAATACAAGACTAAACAAGTTTTTAACGAATTCAGAAATCCGTCTTTAGTGCATATGTAATTAAATTTCATGCAAAATTCAATATATTATGATGACATTAAAATAAGCATTCACTTAAAAATTACCAATAAAAAATATATTTGTTCTGTCAATATCTTTTTATATAATATAGATTTATTTTGAAGACTGACCAAGTTGCAGTGGTAAAAAATTAATAAAAATATTCTTAACAATTTAAATAGACACACACACATACACAAAGAGAATTTCTTCGTCAATACACCCAATCTGTACTGCAACGTAGTACAACACACCTGCGTTCGCGTCCGCACATTACCCAGGATCCAGCCAGAACCTTAGAAACTCAGCGCGAAAAAAACGCAAGTTCGCTACTTCCGAACTCCTCGTACGATGCTTACAACAGTACAGACCAGGACCAATGGGCAAGCGAGCCAAGAGAGAAGGGCTCGCTTTTCTCGAACGTGAGTTCCGCGACATCAATCTCGTTCCTTCGGCTTTCCTCTCCTCTCTCTCTTCCTCCCTCCATCTCTCCGCGCTTCAACAACATAGAGCGCACCGGCTTAGCTTGACCCTATTTCGATTTCCGTTGGCGCGCGCGTGCGACGCGTCGTCGAGCAAAAAGGCCAAAGCCATCTCGCGCTCGCGCGAGCCGCTCGATAATGAGGAAACGCCACTTGCATTCGTTTTGCCGATCGCATATAGAACATTGGAGTCGATTGCGTTATATAGCGCGCACGCGTATGGCTGTGCGATAGCTAGCCGGTTTGGAGAAGAAAGAATCAGTTGGGATTGTTGGGTGGGAATGGAAAATGTCGTCGACCTGTTGTACGCGTGCGATTGATTTTTTTGATCATACGCGAGGTTATTTGTTAGGGTGTAGGAATAGTGGTAAACTGTATTGATTTGTTGCGGATTGTTAGGGAAGTTTTAACGGTACCGTTTTCCCAGCCCTTGTTAGCGAGGAGTACGCCGACTATTTAATTACACATATAGAGGTCAGAGGCGACTCGGCGGGACGGATTACACCGGACTGCCAGCGACCCGCCCAAATATTGCTAAGTTTTACTATTATTCGATGACGGAAACTAGACAGAAACGGGAATTTCTTATTTTACAATCGGGACAGACGCATTAGGAGTATCCCAGAAAACTACTAAAGATGCCGTTCATCCTGCAGCTGGTCAACTAATGAAGAAGATTGGCCGACGGTAAAGAGCAGAGGTATCGAGCCGCGGCGTCCTTGAAGGAAAGGGTAGTTCGATCGTATAGCGTTTGAAGAGCACACACCTCAAGTGCTAATAACGAGCTTGTTTTGACAGCGCCTCTTTATATTTAAAATTATTGAACAGTATTTGATATTTTCTTAGTTAAATTCTTGTGTTCATATCTATTTACGAATCCGTCGTTTAACACTTACTGCTTTATAAAGTGGTAACAGACCGTGAAAGTCAAAAAAAGTGAACAAAATTTCCTAAATGTAAAGTAATTTTTGGCTCTTCACACTTTGTTACCACTTTATGAAGCTTTAGTAATTTTTCCAAAAATGCTTCTATGGTAAACTTTTTATTATGAAAAACATTATAAATTCATTTTGCAAAAAACCTAACCAAATAACACAATAACACACAATCGTATTATATAAAATTAACTACGATAGCAACATATAATCCTACAAACTTATTCAACCATTCCACTAAAGCCACTTATTTATAGTCAAGGAAAACCTAAACACGCACCAGCTTCAAAACAATCAACACACTTCACAAACACTACATCCCAAACACTAATCTCCACCACAAACAAAAACCAACACATTCACCAAAACCATCCAAAATCCATACCACCCCAACCACACATCCATCCCTTTGCATCCGCACACTCGATACCGTAAAGAAACTGCGTATCCGCTGCGCGCTTTTAAATCTCCGCTCTCTCCCGTCGACGCTGGCGCATGCGCGCTCCGTAGCTGCGTGCGCGACGTGTGTGCACGTTTTATTTTTGTTTACGCGCGCGTAAAACTCCCGGCTCTCTCGCTGACGTCACACACGCGGCTTATACGACGACAAAGGCCGATGACGGGCCGACGCGTCGCGCTTGAGTGTGTGGTATATATATACACGCGATGAGCAGGCCAGCGAGAGAGAGAGAGAGAGAAAGATAGAGGCCTCTTTTATGAGGAGATAAACGCCTGCGCGCGAAGCAGTGTCCGCCCGCAGTGTGTTTCGTCAACAATGCGTGCTCTCGCGGGAAAGTGGACGAGCGCGTAAAGTTTTTTTGTTCGAGCGTTATTGGAGTATATGGGATTCAGATGCGATGGAGATGTGGGTGGGTGTGCTTACTTTTGAGGTATTTTTGTGATGGAAGGTGCTGCTGTTTGGGTTAGTCCTTAAATTACCTTGAAGGGCATTTTATTTTGTGTTTGCTTAGTGGTTAATTGATTGGTATATTGATTAAAACGTATTGTGCTCGCGTTAATCCGGGATTCAGTTTAGTCACTAGCTCGCTCTATTTCTCTCTCTTTCTCTTTCTTTCTCTTACGTGACGTTGCCAGCTCCTATTGCCAGTTTATAATTGACGATGCACCAGCGTCGGATGCTTGCGAATGATCGATTTCAGCGATTGCCTTCGTAAATTTTACGTTACCGCGCCGCTGCTGCGTAATTTTATGCTTTGCGGAGTTCGATCGGATGTTTGGAAATGTCGACGTACAGTACAGAAAAAGCGTGATGTAACCAAAGACTTTCTGCGCCGAAGACATTTTTTCGTCGCTCGTAAAACGAGTTTCAAAGTTTCTTCTCTACGAAAGACAATAACTCAGCGCTGAGAATAAAGATTTTGAGAACGTTCATTAATTGCATTTAAATGAGAAATTCATTTTGTTTCATTCTTATAGATTATTCTTCAGATTATTCTTATTATAAGTGCACAAGATAAAGTAGATCTAAAGCGGCGACTGCGTCTATTTAAACTTTAATTTATTACTTTATCATTTTCTCCTAACAAAACAAAACAAGGAACTAAATTGCGAATTCAAGGCAAGAAAAATATGAACTTTAATGAAATATGAGAACGCATAATAAATTTCTAATAAAAACTCGCATTATGTCATCGGTAACATATTGCGCTTCCTTATAGAAGAATGGCAAATCAAACTGCAAATTATGAAACTAGATCACAGAGCCGGTACTCCGCCGACCATTCGTACGTCCAAGCGTATAAGTGAATTCTAAGTACATTTGCTTCATTTTATTCTTCCATACGTGAATTATTCTCCGCCAGTTTATAAATGCCGCTACTTATTTTTAAATTATACAGTAGTCCCGTGTAATTATCTGGACAAACACGTCGATCTTCCAAAACGCGAAATGAAATTTCAACCGCGATAAGACAGTTTGAACAGATGCTAGTTCAGGCTTCTGTTTCGCCTGTATAACTCGATCTCGGCACTCTCGTCGCTGCGCAGCGTTCAAAGCCTGATTTTCCCTGCCTATACGTATCCCTATAAACGCATTATTCGCCCCTCGATCGCCTTGATTAAAAAAAAAAGAGTTACAGCGCCGGTGCGTTAGAAGACAAAGGCCCGCGCGAAAATACAATAACGAAAATAGAAAAGCGCCTCTTTATCCTCGTTATTTTCCATTTTTCGATCGAGCGCTCTCCGTCTCTCTCGCTCGCTCAGCAACCAAAGCATATACGTGTGCGTGTGCGCGCGTGTGTGTGTGTGTGTCTCGTCTCTCGTATATCTCTGTCCTCGTTCCTCCTCCCACGCGCCTCGCGTGCGCTGGCTGCACGAGAGGGAGATACACACACATATACGTACACACACGTACATAGACAAACACGGAGCTATATACACGGGCCAGGCGCGCGCAGCAGGGCCCGCTGTTGGCTGCTCGATCGATAACTGAATACTCGATATCTATTAATACTATTTCGTGTGTAACTTGCTTATATATATGTGTGTGTGTGTGTCAGAGTGTATATATATATATATATATATATATATATATACATTTATACACATATATATTTATATACATATATACACACTCGCAAACAAATACACATCTGATCTTTTTCGAAACCTGCTGCTCCGCTGTGTGTGTGTGTACATAGATGCGTATCTGCGCGCAAAGGCACGCGCCCGTGCACGATTCCTGGTGCTTCTCCAGAGCTCACTCTACGATCTGCTGCTATTATAGAGGTATTGAGAGAGAGAGAGAGAGAGAGAGAGGTTGGGGTGCTACTATACTGGTGGGAGAGTAGAGGATGAGGAGAGACAGAGAGCGAGTCTCCGGTATTCCCTTATTTATGTTTACAGCCGCTGTAATCAATACTGGCATTATGCCATTCCGATTAGGCTAACACCGTTAACAGGGCGCGTAATGACAAATCACCGGCTCTGCTCGCCTCTAGGCTACCTCTGGCTCTATCGTTATACATATATTATATTGCACTTGCAGATTTGACTGCCTGCTGAATCTCTGTTGGAGCGAGAATTTTCGCTCTATCGCAGGTGGACTGCCGTGAAATCATTCATTTTCTCAGTGAGTTTGCCAGAATTGTTTGGCTGACGAATTGGCCTGCTGGATATACATTTGGCTCTTTTTTCGGCCGAACGCGTGAAACTTTGTCAACTTCGTTACAAAAACCGGCTAGACCAAGTTTACGTAAGCGTGAATAATAGAGTGAAAGTTTAAAGTTGGCCTTACAAAGGCACCACGCGCTAATCAGAATTACTCCAGCCAGATTTAAAAATTCACTCCAAGAGAGTGAAACTCCTGTCTTAAATGTATTTACTTTAACATTCGATTCGTACTGATTACGGAACCACTATAAAATCTGTCGCTCGGCCGAACGAAAAAAGATGGGAATTTTCACTTTGAAAGGCGCTGCGAGAAAGCCGGCGCGCTCAAGTGGAAGCGGCCGGAAAAACTACGTGAAAATTTGCATGCGCGCGTAAAAGATTTACGTTGCGTAAAAACTACACAACATTTACATGTTTTTTCTGATCTACGCGACCAATTCCGAGCCAACGTCAAATCGCGCATGCGCGCGTATTTTGTGAGTCTTTCGAAGGTATAGAGAGCAGTGACGTGTGTGTTTCAGGTTTTTATAACGATTGTTACCACTGTTTTGAATTTTCGCTTTTGGTAGTATTTTTTTATTTTTAAGTATGATGATTTGTCGAGTGTGTTGTCATCGGCTTTTGAGATTATTTGAAGTATGAAAAAAGTCACGAGTTGATATGTATCTATAGAATGAAGTAAAAAAGAGTTATTTTAACGAGAACTATTAATCAATTCATTTAGAGCGTAGATTTTAGGCAGCTTATCTGTTTATACTTCGCCGTCCTCCTTTTAGTTCGAAGCTAAAACTGGTTTAAAATTAGCTCTTTAAAATTCATCAGAACTTTTACTTGAATAACGTAATTATTAGCAACGATTTGTCGAAGTACTTTAAGTGTATTCTAAGACCAATATAGTGATAATGTCGATTCTTTTTATAATTAATTGATTTAATTATTTACATTTATTGGGTAATTCAATGTTACTTATCAGCAAATCATCTGTTATATTCTTACTGCACAGTATCAGCTTAAAGAAGTTTCAATCAGACTTATTAAGAAAGTATACCTAATTAAAGTCATAACGGTTCTGATGGAATGAGCCATTCGAGCACTTAAACAATTAAATTTTTCATTTTTATTACGTATTTAAATGTGTATTTAATCTGAATTTTTCTTTATGTTACAGGTAAGTTGCTGAAATTGAGACCGTATGAATTTCCATCACGTAAGTCCGAGTATTAACTTTCATCACAACCTCAGATTTACTCGTAAACGAAACTTTTATAGCCGCATAAAACCAGACGATTGTCTTTAACACGAAAGTGGCCTTAATTGACTTTCAGTAAATTTTTTTTTATCAATTAGTTCACTTTTATTACAACCGCAACCTCGCCATCATAAACAAAAATCAATCTCACAAATCAAAGCCTCCTCTTTCATCTCTTCAATCCGAAAAATCCCAGCCTGCAAAACCGTCCAAACAACCACCTATATACACACCCGCAATAGCAGCTGAACTCCGCATTCTTCCGCGCTGGCGTTGCATATACACACGGTTACGCCGCCCGCAGCGCTCCGGCTGCTCTTTTTCCGCGGGGAAACACTATATAATCTCGACGTCGCCAATCTTTTTTTCTTTCCTCTTCCTCCTACGCCGCGGCTCTCCGAAAGCGCGCGCTGTTTTCCAGGCGGGGGAGGAGACGACGTATATATACACCATTACTATGCCTCTCTCTCCGCTTGCACTGCCTCTCACTCTGCCGGTGTCTCGAAAATTGATGCGGTTTCGACACCGCTCGTGCGCGCGCGCCTTTTCCAACAATGCTCGTTGTGAAATTTCAGCCGGCCAAGCAGCAGCAGTCGGCTCTCTGGTACCCTACCTGCGCTCTCTGAGAGTATGTATATACGAACGGTTGTGCAGGTAGCAGGGTGTATATACGGTTCGTTGCCGGCGCGATCCCCGCGAGAGAGGATTTCGCAACTCGCGACGCGCACTCGTTCTACTTGCATCCACCTTGCTCTTATCCTCACCCTGCGCGCGTGCCTCTCCTGTGTGTATACGTATATACGTATATTATACAAGTCTGTATAACCTGAGACCTGGCTCTCCGTCCCTTTCCTTAGCCTATCTCTCGCTCGGTTGCGCGCGCTAGCTGCCAGCGCGCACTTTCACATCCGACAAAAAACACAGCTGCTGCTGCTGCTACGTCCTTCTCTTTCGCGGCCGGCGCAGCTCGTATACATATACATAGCTTTCTTCCTCTCTTTTTCCACGG
>JAPYZA010007166.1:0-16424 GCA_030522685.1 Eupelmus azureus
GGGAATAAAATCTGTCTAGCGGGAATAAAACAGTAACTAGGGGAATAAAAAAGTTACTAGGGGAATAAAAAAGTAACTAGGGGAATAAAACGAAACTAGAGGGAATAAAATTTTTGCGAGAATAAAATCAACTTTTACTCCCACTGGAGAGGTCCATAAACTGAACTTTTTAGGTGGTTTGGGTGAAAATACTATTTTTCTCCACGAGGAGCGTAAAATGCGTGCTGTAGAATTCGCCCGCAGGGCGTACAGTACGCACTTTACGCACCGTGTGGAGAAAAAGCACTATATGCAACACGAGAGTAAAGTCGATCATTCCCTCGGGTGATTACTGTTCGGGCAGCAAACCCACCCTCGGGAATAATTTGCGACTTTACTCCCTTGTTGCATAATGTACTATTTTTTTTCCAAGCAATTAAACAAAAATTAACTAAGTATATTTATAAGTATGGCACAAATATAAAAAACGTTATTTTTGCAACAAGTGCATAGAGTGCGATTTCACGCACGAATGATGTTCGCAACACGTGTTTACGATTTATACACTTGCAGCGAATGAATATCATTTTTTGATACAGTATACTCAAAGTAATACAACTGTAATTATATGTATGAGTGTAGATTAGCAGGGAGAGTGTGGGAGTCCAAGACATGGTCGTGCATGTAGTTCTGGAAACTCTGGTAGTAATAAGGGTAAGGCTCTTACGTGCTGCTGAAAAAGCTTTGCGAATCCACCACGACGCGATGCGCTATGATCGGATTTAGTATGGGGTGAATGATACATCACTCTCTTCCTTATCGACAACTGCGTAATATATTGTATTTTTATAGAAATTAAAACACAAGCTAGATTTTTTATAAATAAAGTAAATAATCAAGTAATAATTATCATGTGAACTTATTTCAAATATCGTCTGCCTTATTTTATGTCTGCATTATGTAATTTATTGGAATTAAATTAAAACTCGCTAACATTGAAATAAAGAAAAATCAGGAGACCGTTACAAAGTGCCGTCGTAGTTTACATATTTAATTAAAAAAGAGTAAACAAAAAGTGTCATCAAAAACCAAAACTATATCTGAAAATAAAAACCTAAACCCGAAAGCAGGGCATCTGATCATACTGAATTTTGTATCTTCGCCTTGTTGTCGAAGCTGTTATAAGGTTAATCTTGCTTATGCAACTTTTTTGTTTGGGTTAAAATACCGGCAAGGAAATTTTTTTTTATGTCGTTTTTCTCACTTTTTTCGTGTAAAATGTATCTTACAAAATTTATATTACTTTATTCTTTTGTTTAAAAAATAATTTCAATATTTATAATTATTAATATGAATTAATTACTAAATCCGATTGCAGTGCACCACATCAGTGATTCATTTGCGAACTGCAATTGACGAAATTAAGAGCCTTAGCTCCACCATCTGAGTTTCCAGACCTGTATATACGACTGTGGCCCAGGGTCGCCAGGGGTGTAGGAGGGAGGGGGGGCGGCGGCGCCCCCTGTACGAAATATAATTTAAAAATCACAAATTCGATGAACCCACATTCATGTATGCACTTATTCCAGAAAAATATCTAGTATTAAGAACATTAAAATTAAAGTGCTACGATCAGTACTTAATTTATTAAATTTTTTTAATTAGCGTGAGAAATATACGTTTTGAAAAAGAAGTAAAATAAGAAAAAAATATCGATGCATAATTAACACCAATGAAGATCCCTTTCTGTCACTTAAAAGAGCTAGACCCAAATTTTGATAAAGTAAATAATACATATTCTTACATTTCTTTACATTTACACACATTTTCTTACATTTTCTTACAATTGTTATTTCCACTTGGATATAGTATTATAATGGAAAAACAACGTTAAATCAAAGAAAACAGATGTATGTTATGTAGAAATATCAGCAAATAACATAATAGAAAATTTCTTTACATTTCTAGGATTGTCTAATTATTTTAAACAAAAATTATTTTTTACAATAATTTTAGACAAGATTATAACTAAGCAGTACAACATGATAACATCATAATTAGGTAGAAAAATCACAAGAAGAATGATTTAAAATAAAATCAAAAGTTCAAGAAAGTTACTTGATCTCAAATTAGAACCCAAAACTTAAGAAGAGTCATATTCTCTCAGAATAGAACCAAATATTAGAAGACAACTTAAGCCAATTTTTAATTATTAAACTATGATTGTGATAATTAATAAGTTATTATTTTTATAAATTTATAAATACAGTTTTGTTTTACATAAAATGCCCAATGTAAAACAAAATAAAATTATAAAAATTTAAGTGATGTAAAATTAAGTTATCAATAATTAATTAAAATTAAAATTATTTTTATAAGTAATAGATGAATATTTATAAATTCCAGCAAAGGCAAATAATTTTTTTTTACTTTTAGCGGACCAAAAGTTCCAGACTCTTAGATTTTCAAATTGGAGAATAAGTTAAAAATAATGAAAAAAAAACAAAATAAAAACAAAAAATTTCATCCCATGTAGTTAAAAATATGAATGAATTTAATCAACAATCTTAAAAATGGAATATTTTCAAAATTATCTTTTTACAACCAAAAAATCTTTGATTTATTAACATTTCTAAAAAATGCAGTTCAAGAAACTATTTTTATAAACTTTGTAAAGAATTTAATGATATTATTAGGAAATTTTTAAATATACAATTATATACGTTTTTTAAGAATTTCGCGCATTTTTTACACTGAAATATGTTTTTTGTTATATTTTTAGACCTACTCAGAAAACTCTGAGACATAGATCGAATTAATTGATGTACTAAATTTTAATTGGTGAAATATCATCAGTTTACTCCCAACATCTCTACTGTAGTATAACAAAATTAGTCCACAAAAGAACAATAACAATAGTTAATCAAAAAATGTTCTTATTGAAAATTCAGAAATTTCGTGAGAATTATGCAATTGATCTAATAAGCAATTCATATTATTTATTTAATAGATTTTAAATAAACTGCAATATAAAAAGAGTTGTATCAGTACAACTAATAAAAAATAAAAATAAAAAACACAATAACATGTATTATCTATAAACAATAATCAGTCTCATATTGACTATATGCTAAATTAGTCAAGAATCATAAAGGCAATGAAATTTAGAATTTAAAGAATTTTTAGGGATTTCAGTTTTAATTTATATAAATTTTTATATTTTTTTATGTCATGACTAAAATTAACAGCTAAAAGAAATTCTTTTATAAACTGCAATGATATATGTACGACTTTTTTATGGTTGTAATTTTCAATAATAATAGTTTTTTAATAATAAACAAAACAATATAAAAATATTTTTTTTTAATTTTAAAATACTTATCATTATACATTTTGCTCTAATTTAGCAGAACGTAATAAGTCAGAGCTTCTATACTTGACTAACCTGTTATTTTATATATGTAATAATATTACCTACATAAAATAAAATTTTTAAAATATATATACCACAAAAAGTAATATCTTAGAAAATTTATTCTACATCTATCGAAATATGTACCATTTGGTGTATAATTGTTTGATTATTTACTATAGAAATATAATCTATACTATACTATAGAAATAAAAATCCATAAAACATGGTTGATGAAATTAGATTTGATTTTACGAAAAGTTTGAAATGTATTAAATACAATTAGTACAGTAATTTCAGTGTATATATTATATATGCATTCATGTGTCACAGTGAATATGCACACAAAATGTACATTTATAAGATATGTGAGGCTTTCGATTTTGAAAACTATTAGGTAATAAAAAAATATCAGAATTTATCAAAGTTGTATATTCCAAAAATATCAATATTACAAAGCTTTTTTTTTTTGAAAAGCAAAATTATTTTATAATAAAATTATTAGTTAAAACATTTAAAAAACTCAGTGAAAATGATAAATTTTGTATGAAAATATACTTGTATGAAATCGAACTTATATATAACTGTATACAACATTTAAATCGATGTCAAAATAAATGAAAGTATTTTTAAAATTTTATTTTCCTTAATGAAAGTAATCTCTTACATCAATTTAAACCCCTGTTATCTGCTTACCGAGACTCATTTTAATCATGTATTTTTGTATTTCAAAATATTTTTCTGATTTAACGATTAATAATAATAATGGGAGTATTCCTGTTGATGCAAGTGAAAAGTATAATTCTAATGTTTTGAAATTTAATAAAGCAGAATAAAAAAGCAGTCAAAGTAAAATATAATATATATAGTAATATTGCACCTTTTTCATAATACCAGTCTTCCTTTTTGAAAATGTAGTGTATCTTCTCAATTTATTATCTATATATTCCATTTTAATCTTGACTCTGCCTTTGGTTTTCTTACCATTAGATGGAGGAGACTTTTTGGAAAGTCCAATATTTGTATAAGATTCATCAGTATTATCAGGTACACAATCACCTGTCATGTTTAAAGAAGTCTGCGCAATGACCTGACGAGTTTCATTAGTGTTGTCATCAAAGCAAAGATCAGTTGATGATCGCTTGAGACCACGATGCATACTAATTGCAGAATTGCTAGTAGAATTTGATTGGGATATTATATTTACACTTCCAGAAACCATAGATCCTGTATCAGAAGGTCCGCCAGCAACTACACTGTTTCCACTAGAAGAACGAGTTTGTAACTGAGATGTAGATGGTCGACCGTAAATTTCTGTAACAGCATCACTACCCATCATGCCCATACCATAATCAAGGTTCGCATACCGAGCGTCTCTCGAATCACTAGTTTGGTCCATCACGATTACCGGCACATTTATTTCTAATTTGTCGGCTCTAGGCCTTCATTACTTATAAAAACTAATTTCTTCTAACTTTATTTATTTTATTATTTTTATGTTTAGTAAATAAAAATTAGTGATTTAAAAAATTTATTTGAATTTCCATTGTAAAGACGATGGAAATTTCAATTATATGAATTAAAAATTCGAACAAAACACTGGGAATCCACGTGTTAAATCATGTAAAAGAACGTGAAACAGCGATACACACTAGTAGAGCGTTTCCCGCGAACTGAGGCGACACAGCCAACTGATGCAGTCTCTACCCTCTCCTGTTGAAACTACTCTGTAGCCACGGAAACCATGTTTCCACCAAGAATATCAAGCCCTCGTACAGTCGTACTACTACTACTCCTTCACAAATCGTAACTTGACCTACACACAATTACGTTAAAACATACACCTGCACTACTACATCTATTTCGTGCGCCTTCTTAGCTGCTGTTACGCCGCTTGGCCGCTCTACGAGTCCATAACCCCCACCATCTCTCAATACGCCTTCGTTATCTAGTCCTATCTCCTTTTTCCAGCGAAATTTCTTAAAAAATAATAAAGATTCTTACATCTACAAGATGTTTTAGAATTATTTTCATCTCGCATTCTATAAATTACTGCAATAAATGTTACTTTAATATAATACCTCTAAAGTACGTAAAGCGCAGTCACATGAGCCGTCGTGCGGAAGCTTTAGGTGGTTGCCATATTTAGAAGTAGGCCCTGCCATATTAGGCAAGCTTTACCATATAAGGTAATCAGAGGAGGTCCGTTCGACCTTTTCAAAATCATCATATTGCGCGCCATACATCGACTGCCTCAAGTATTCCTTACAACAAGATACTTACACTCTATATGCTTTTACAAACTATAAATTTTATCATATTGTTAATATTGGACAGCAAAAAAAGTATTATTATATATACACGTTCATCTATTAAAAAATTTAGGAAATATATACTATTTGTTAACAGTCATTTTCTTTACACAATATTATATAAAATGATCAGCTTTATACATTTTTTTATTCCTGCTTTTTCTTGCTAAATGAAAAAGTAATAACTATTCATTTTCTACCTATATAGTAAATTTAAAATATGACAAAGAATTTAAAAATAAAATATTAGAATACGAAAATGTCCTTTAAAATACTCTATGAAAAACAATCAATAAAATTAATTCGTCAATCATTTGATTCCTAATAATTAATAATCCAATTCTCCCTACAATCATTAATATTTTTAGTGTTACACTAGTTAATAACGGTATATAATCACGAAATGTTATACAAAAATGTATTCTTCACGATTGGTACATCAATGCTTGTTACATTACTGTAAATTCATACATTTTTATCCTTTCAACGTCTTTGTGTATAAAAATAATAAATCTAAAAATGTAAAAAGAATAATAAATGTAAAACTACGAATGAAATATATACGAATACGTATATTGTAAATTTCGGCTATTGTCGAGGTTCATCAGGCTTCTTATACATTTTCATACATTCTTTTAAATTTATAAACATTTTTATAAAAATTTGCGTTTGATTTTAAATATTAATTCGATCCATTGATAGAATTTTGCTTTGGTGAAACTGCAATTTAAAAAAAGAGTGGTAAAAAATGATATAGTTATAAATATTAAAAACAAAATCGGATGGAAAAAAAACGCTGTTGGCGGCTTTGACCTATGCTTTCTCAAAGAAATTTTTATTTTTTATTGTATTTTATATAAAGTAATGTATACAAAATGATAAAGTTCGTGTTGAAAATCCAGTTTTGAAATTTCATCCACCATTTCTTTTGAGATTTCAATGGACTTTTTGAAATTATAGGTTTAAAAAATAGTAATCCGAAATATCATGACAAAATTAATAAATTTATGAAAATTCAGTATTTCATGTTTTAAAACAAATACAAAATATATATTATAAAACACTGTATTTAAAAACTATTTTAAATGCTTTTACTTTAAACACTATATTTAGAAAATTTTAAATACATTTAAAATACTTTCGAATTTCAGTTAAAATTTAATTTTTGTCATTGTTTTACAAATTCAAAAGAATGACCTGTTGTTAATTTAATAATTTATTTTATTCGTTTTAAAATTACAAATAAAATAAATTATTAATTTAACAAGAGGTCATTGGAAATTAGACTTTGAAAGTCAATAATTTTTTTTATTTCGATCTTAAATATACCGACAATAATAGCCAATGCTTGTCCATGCTGTTTCACTACCTGTCTCTCTCTCTCTCTCTCTCTCTCTCTCTCTCTCTCTCTCTCTTAGAGTTTGTTGCTTATATCAGCTGCAGAAGCAAACATAACCCATAAAATATAGCGAGCCTTCGATACTTCACGATAAAATGAATTGCATCTCATAAAATAAAATATGTATTTTGATGTAAAAATAAAAACAGTTTGCAATAAGAAATTATGAATGAAAAATAAAAAAAACCATTAATGTAATGCTTTTTATTTGTTTTTTTGTAAAATCATGGTATAAAAATGTTAAACAATAAGTAAATAATATTATGATTGACAAAATAAAAATTGTTTATTATCATTCATTATTCAAATTTTATTTTTTAACTAACGAGTTAATTGATTTAAATATGTATTAACATTGAAAATGCAGGATCAAGATAATGATAACTATTCGTATAGAATGAAGTGCAATACACAACAACGTTGTCGCCTTTCTTGAATCTAAACGTCAGACTCCGTAACTTCGTCGCTTTAACTCAAAAGAACTTTCTTGTTATATGCCGTCAGAATCATGTTACAACTATGCGGATTTATAATTTTTCGAATTCGTACTTTACAATTTACTCATTTTCAGCTTAATCCTTTTAATACAAATATTTTTTTTTGGGAAAGAAATAAGTAAACCTTCAAAACTGCCATAAAAGCCTGAGTATTTTTGCTCAACTTTAAAAAATTATCAAATGTTTATTTATATATGTATACGGGACACTTTTTAACTACAGAAGAAATACTAAAAATTACTTTTTGCTTTTCTATCGAAAATTATCGTTATGAATTATTAAAATATATAAATAATTAAAAAAAAAATGTTGTCTTGTTAAGCGCTTAAAATCATGTATGTTGAAGCTATCGTAATTGAAGTCACTAAATGGAATTTTAAAAAATAATAGATTAGAAAGATTGAAACTTATTAATGTTTTGTTTCTTTAGCCATTTTAAGAAAAAATCCGTTAAAATATGCCCCAGTGTCCATCTAAAAGTGTCCATTTGAACATAGTGGTCTAATTTCTAAAAAGAAATAGTACATTATACAACAAGGGGCAAAAGTAGCAGATTTTTCCCGCGGGTGAGTTTACTGCCCGAACAAGAATATTTTTCATGAGGGTGCGTTTAATGCCCGAGCGAAGCGAGATAAAGCCACTGTCCGTGCTATAAACAATCCATTTTAGCATCGTGCAGTTAGCGCCCGAGTGCAGCGAGGGTGATAAGCACTCGGTGCAATAATGGACTACTTATAGCACGGATAGACGTGACATATAAGTGTGGATTTATGCCACGCAGTGTCTATAAACGTAGTTTTTTTTTTTAATAATCAAACTGCTAGTTTTATGTTTTATCATTATTTCATAGTTTTTTTGTTGTCACTTCAAATCATATTTTAAATTAATTTATTAAAGAAAATGAGTAGAAAAAAGTGTTTTCATTTTTAGAGAAGTACATACGACATTTATAACATAAATATATAAAAAAATATCATGATTTTGCTAAATAGTGTTAAAAAATCGTCATAAGAATCGTTTTTTACCATTATTTTTTATAAGATCAATCTTATAAATAAAATAATAATTTCTTATCAATATAGAATTTTATAATTATTCAGTTCATTTTAGCTGGTAAATTTAAAGAAACTTAAAGAAATTGAAATACTAAATGCTTATTAAGGATTTATTTAGACTAAATAATTCACGCTTCAATTAGAAATTCATTTTTTATATTTTCTTTAAAATAAGACTACATGTGCTCATAACTAGAATATTTCGAAGCGTTAGACCTTACAACTACTGCTTTATTCAAATTTTGGTACCTAAAAACATATCCCAAAGTTTTATATTAATATTTGTGTCCCGGATATGAAAGTCTCTCCTAGCAAGTAGAAATAAAAGCTATAAGCAACCCCAATGAAAAATTCTTGCTAAAGTTATATAAATAAAATTTTTAAAAGGATTTTCAAAATAATACGAAATTGAAATATAATACGAAGGATGTGTTTCGGCCAAGGGTATACCTGCTGGCTGTCGTCAGTACGATACCGGCAAACCCTCTCATAAACACATCATGTTAAGCCAAAATGGGTGGAAACTGTTATAGGCAAATGATAACATTTTCACTAGTGGAAACACAGCATGGACATTGAAGTTATATCTTTTTGATTTTTATATTTACCTTTCAATCTAAAATACTATTAACTAAAATTCCACACACTGTGTATCACCATAACCCGTACTAAAAATGCTTAGAAAATAATATAAGGTTCCACCATCCTCTAATCGACAATGTACCCTGGTAGAAAATTGACAATGTAAGATAATCTGCCCAGAAATCCCATGTTCTGGTGATGTTTTCAGGCAATTATCTGTTTTTAAGTTACTAAACCTTACGATCATGATTAATAATTAGAATTATAATTCAATCGAACGGTATTACTGGCATAAATAAGCCGCTCTGTCGCTAAAATAAGTCGGGTTCTAGGATACGCGTGTTGCGGCCCGTGAAAGCAGTCGAAGCTATACGAGGATCCAAGTAACACATAATTAGAAGGTTGATAAAAAAGATTTCAGTGAAATATGGGGCTTTAGAAGTATAAACGACGAGGACGTCATTTTTTCGGCTTCGGAAGTATCAGATGTGTAAAAGTGACGACTCGGGAAAAATGCAAAGCCGTATGATATGTAGACAAAACGAAACTCGGCGAGCATTGGTGGGAGTTAGCTCAGTGGTTAAAGCACTCGCTTTCGACGCAGAGGAGTTTTGTGGGCCCAGGTACCAATCCGCATATGATAGTGCGCCTTCCGCCTATTTTTACAATTAAATCCTAATAATAAAAACCTTAAACTTACAAATACTTATAGAAACTTACAATAACTTACAAATACTTATAGAAACTTACAATAACTTACAAATACTTATAGAAACTTACAATAACTTACAATTTCTTATAATTTCTACTACATTTACTATTTTTTTGGCATACTGAATATATTTCGTCAGGATTGTAAGAAATTGTAGGATTTTGTAAGTTTTTATAAGAAATTGTAAGAATTGTTCGAAATCGATAAAAAATTTACAAAAAGTTATCGAAATTTACAGTTACAAAAACGTACAATAACGTATAACGCATAACAAATAATGTAAAACCCCTCGAAATAACAGCTAGTTTCGGAGATAAAGAGGAATAATTCATAAATTATGCAATAATATCATAAAATATCAAGAAAACAACGTCAAATCGAGGAAAATAACGTAAAAAAGTGGAAAAATAACGTAAAACCCCTCAAAAAAACGGCTAGTTTCGGAGATAAAAAAATTCTTATACACGGCAGCGGCGGCGGCGAAATGTTTTTATAATATATATATATATATATATATATAAAGGAACAAGCCCTTGTTCCTTGTGTTTTTATATATATAGATATAATGACCAATGCTATTCTTATTCTTATGTCTTGTGTTCTGTGTCGAGAGCCTTAGGCCTCATACAGGAATAAAAATATAGAAGGAATTATACTGGCTGTGTCGTTGGGCCTCTTGCACAAATGAAGGCACATCGCGGAATAGCGACAGTGAGCTAATCAGAAGCGAGTTTTAAAAAGACTTGTTCCTTTTTGAAGGAATAGAAAGGAACAAGTCGTTTTAAAACTCGCTCATGATTGGCTGATAGGCCCGTTACACGCTAAAAAATACAGAAATAGATACAGATACAAGAACGAGAAATGTATGGGATAGTATATCTATATATACGTGTATCTATAACTGTATCTCATACTAGTATATCGATATACATGAGATACAGTTACAGATACACGTATATATACATATACTATCCCATACATTTCTCGTTCTTGTATCTGTGTCTGTTTCTGTATTTTTTAGCGTGTAACGGGCCAAACAGTGAAGAATATGACACACAGCGCGCTTGTTGTTCGTATCTGTCTTCACTGTTCCTTCTATGTCTCCATTCGTGTAAGAGGCCTTATGTGAACAGTGTAGATAGCCCCTTATACATACAAGTTACAGAATCGCCCGCGTAGTGGGTCTTTAATGTAATATGTTTGATTCAGATTTAAACTTTTAAAAACTAATAACAATAAATAATAATGGTATCATTTTCTAAAATTCAAAAATTATCGATTTATGGTGTAGGATCCTTAGCCATAAGTAGTTTATTATTTTATAATGTAAAAAGTTTGTTGTATGATGATTTACAAAAATCGGAAAACATTAAAAATTTACCTTTATCAAAATGGGATCATAACTGGGATAGGTTTGGTTACATTATATTTACTTAATTTTTTTAATATTTAAAATATATATTTAAAAGATTATATACCTCATAAAATTACAGTACATAATAGTTTCATAACCTGCATCTTATTTGCTTTTTTGATTTATTGTATATTTTAAATGTTTGTTTGTTTGATGGTAGCGAAATTGTTTAATTAGTAACAAAATTCAACTTATTAATTAACATTTTCAATTTATTACATTTTCTGATGGTATTTGATAGGGTTTGAAAAAGTTTAGATATAAATTTGGTATGTGTTTAGATTTAGTTTGAAAATCAAGAATAATTTGTAAAAGGCCAAAAAAAGTATCTTTAAAGAAGTATAGATTTTTCTGAAGCCTGAACTAAAATATTAATCTTGTCAAATATATAGGCTTAGTTTTAAGATTGTATATCATTATTACAAATTATATTAAAGCTCATACCATATCATTGTATTTGATCATTATCATTGTATTGTATTTGAAAATTTAATTGTTCAAGTTTACTATTTTTCATCCATTATGATATTATTTTGCAATCTTTAGATGTGGTGCCTACTTTATATTGTATGATTTGTTGTATCTTGATATTAAAGTAATCTTCATGAACTATTTCAATTCTTCAAATAAATTCTTTTAAATTTATATGGTAGGGTTAGATTTGATATTGTCTAATACTGTAATAAATTTTTATATTTTTCTAAAGTATTAAAAACGAACTACAAATAAAAGGAACCTATATAAATATGAATTGCATAAAAAAGCTACAACGTTAGTTCATTAGGTATATAAATAAAAAAGGTTTTTATACTTTTATATATAAAGGTAATACCTGTTCAAATTAAAAGGAAGTAAATAAAGTCAAAATCTTAATCATTGAAAGAAATCTTAGAACTTATAATATTTATCAATGTTGAACATTCAACAATAAATTCCATTTTTATTAGGCTTCCTCATAAAGTACCAAATTTATTTTCTTTTATGAAAGAAATCATCACATGATTTTGATTCTTTTTTGGCATCTTATTTATTTCATGCCAATGTTTCAATCATTTGTCAGATAAAATCTTCGGACTCTTTTCAAGATAAATAGTACATAGATAATATAAACAAAAGTTTGAGTTTAACTGTAAATTGTCATGGAGACATTTTTAATGTGCGTTGGTTGACCAATTTTGGAAAAAGATTTTTGCTTTTTAGTAATAAATTGATCCCTTACATCTAAACTAAATAAATGAGTGCGAGTGAGTGTGAGTGGATAGGCATGCTATTAATCTATGTTGACATGATCAACATGGATTAAATGCTAACTGTATGAGTGAGTGTGGTTGAAGGTTATAATTGTGTGAGAGCACAGTATAACTAACCGACATTTTTTTTCTTTCTTTTTTTTTGTAAATCCAGACCTGCGAACAGGAAATACTATTTTCCTCTGTAGGATTACAGTGTTTCTAGTGTACTATTGTATAAATAATTGTGCTCTGTAACCGACTGTAATTGTTATATTATTATATGTAACTCTGGAATTCTAAATAATTAAATAAATTAATAAATATTTTAATGAAATTTTGTTGAACGACTTTTTGGCTAAAAACACATGTGTACCAGCATTTTATTGAATATTGAATTTAACAGACCCAAAAACATGGTTTAACTTAAATCCTTAAAAATTTGTCAAAGTATTTAATAAAGGCGTGCTTAACAAATCAGTTTAAAGTGCAAGAAATAAGCTTTCTTTTAAGCTATTATACAAGACAAACGCTTTATTATATGAAAAGTTACAAACCATCAAGAATTAAAGTAAATATTGCTTGTTAAAAAATAATTTTTATTTTAATATAACAATTTATAATTATTTTTAATCAATATTAACTTTTAAAATAATGAAACTTTTGATTTATATGACGGTTTAAAAGAAAGCTTATTTCTTCCACTTGAAATTAATTTATTAAATAACACTTTATTAAATATCTTGACAAATTTATCAGGATTTAAGTCAAACCATGTTTTTGGACCCGTTATGCTTAAATGATTTGTATTTGATAAAACACTGGATCTGTTATGCTTAAGACCTATTTGATAAAACGCCGGGTCATATGAACTTTTTTGGGCCAAAGAATCATTCTGCAAAGTTTCATCGAAACCTGTGATCCGGTGGCGGGGTACTCTCCTTGCAAGAAAACAGCTTGATTGTTTTAGAAATTCTTCAGAAAAGTTAAATTATTTAATTAATAAAAAATAAAAACTTTTTATTATTCAAAAGAAATAATTTGGACTTCTATTATTCTATTTGTATGATTTTGCTCAGCCATGATTTTGAACTTTAAAATTAATGTTTTTTTGTAATATTTTTTAAAGTTTAAATTACTGCTATGATAAATTTTCCTTTCTTAAGGTTATACTATAATTATAGTTATTGAGTTTGAGATAAAATAGTTCTTTGTTAAAGAATTGATTATACTTTAACTGATACAATTGTTAAGGTATGTTTTTGATTCATCAAAGAGGAAACTTTGTAATAGAAGATTTTGAATTTGGTTCGTACTTTATAGAAACGTGTTTAGATGTGTAAGAAGTTCAAATAATACGTTTTTCAAGAGTGGCAAAATGTATGTATTTATGTGGAATAATTTATTTCTGAACCTGTTACTCCAATTTTCATCAAAGTTTTATTTTGTGTTTTCGTTTTCCAAAATTCGAAAGCAAATACAGATTTTATTCATATGATTCACCCTTTTTTTATTCCCTACACTGAATAAATCCATATGGTTATTTAAAAAACCTATATTATTACATGGTTCCCATATGGCTTCCACATAGTTACCACCTGGTCATCATACAATTATCACGTAGAAACTTCACGGAAAACATGTCGGAACCATGTAGGTAACCGTGAGAGTACATAATTAAAAAAAAAATATTTATAAATTAATAATTCACTAAATTATAATCGATGAAGTTATAATTATAACACATACTATAAATAAATGTATATCAAATATTTAAAAAAAAAGTATTTTATTGATATTTTTTATCCTTTGTTTGACACACTGGGGTACAATTAACCTTTAGACCGCCGGGATTTTGAAAATATGAAAAACTGATTTTTTCTATATAAACGTGTTCTGAAGCCTACTAGATAGGATCCAATGAAGGGTAGATGTGTGCGAGTCAGACGGGCGCGCCAGCTGGCGTCATATCGGTGGTCTAAAGGTTAACCCCACGCTTGTTCTATGTTAACTTAAAGTACCTAAATTGAAGAAAATCAGAAATTTTTTAAACACATTTACTTTTAATATTTTACTGTATAACTGATGTAGTAAAATAAAGAAACTTTTCAAAAGCTCGTAAAAAATTCTCAAGTAGAAATATTTAATATTTTATATTTTTTCCTTGCTTTGCTCGGGCGCTAACTTCACATCGTGCAATAATGAGCCACTTGAGGCACATCTATCGTAATATACTATTTAATTTCCGAATATATCACAGGATACACTCTCCTGTAGTTAATGTATCACCAAGCTGGAAGTCACCCTAGTATCACATGGACATTTTTTAGTCAATACTAATATTTTTTTTAAAATGTCCAGATGTCCAAGGTGGCCTCCAGGTTGGTGAGATGTTATCAACGAGGAAATACATCTTGTCTCATATACGAAAATTATAAAATATTAGGCAATTCCTGTAGAAGATGTCAAGGTGACCAGGGTGACCTCCAGGTCAGCGAGGGATCATGTACAAGGGAGTGCCCTCTGTAACAAACTTGAAAATAAATAAATAATAGTTAATTTAAGATTAGAATCATTTGAAGATTTATCTCGCTCAACCGTTTCATTCCCAGAGTTTTAGAGTTGTTATAATTTTTTTATAAATTATAATTATTGTAATAACTATTACGATACTATCAACAATAAAATGAAAAAATTATTGCGTTTTTGAAAGATTATATAGCAGTACAACCGATACATGCAGATAAACGGATTTAAGGGGAGGGATACACCAAATTCGATTAAAAAAATCAATTTTCAGTTTTTTTGGATTTTTTTAGCTTAAACTCCTACATTTTCAGAAAAAGTACTTATAAATGTCATATATGCATTATTAAATGCATAATTATAATAATACACAATTGTGCATTACTACATAGTGTCTATAATTCGTAAAAAAAATTTTACGTTATTTTTCTACATTTTTACGTTATTTTCCTCGATTTGACGTTGTTTTCTTGATATTTTACGATATTTTTGCATAATTTATGAATTATCCCTCTTTATCTCCGAAACTAGCCGTTATTTTGAGAGATTTTACGTTATTTTTTCACTTTTTTATGTTATTTTTTGACATTTTTACGTTATTTTTCTTGATTTAACGTTGTTTTCTTGATATTTTACGATATTTTTGCTTAATCTATGAATTATCCCTCTTTATCTCTGAAACTAGCCGTTATTTTGAGGGGTTTTACGTTATTTATTCACTTTTTTACGTTATTTTGCGACATTTTTACGTTATTTTCCTCGATTTTACGTCGTTTTTATGATATTTTGCGGTATTCATGCCCGATTCATCAAAGACTTCCCCTTTTCACCAAAATAGCCGTTATTTCAGAGGGTTTTATGTTATTTTTTACCATCTATACATTATTTTTCGTCATTGTTACGTTATTTTTCTCGATTTAACGTCGGTTTCATAACATCTTGCTATATTTGTGCTTGATTTATCTAAAATCCCCGGGTATCTTCAGAAATAGCCGTCATTTCAGACGATTTTCTGTTATATTTTCACTTTTTTACGTAATTTTTCGATATTTTTATCTTATTCGCCTTAATTTGATGTCGTTTTCATAATATTTTGCGATATTCATGGTTAATTCATCGAATATCTCCTTTTATTTTAAATTTGTTTTTCTTTTATATGGATTTTAAATTATACAGGGTCTTGTAACTGTAAAGAACGATATTTTTTTATATTTTCATATCTATGTGAATATTTATTTATAAGATTTGTAGTTTTTATGCGATTAATTTGATAGGAAAACTACTTATATAAATATACTAAAGTACAT
>JAPYZA010007167.1:0-10386 GCA_030522685.1 Eupelmus azureus
CGTACTAAAATCTAGCGGGGACAGCTATTCTTTTTTCATAAAAACAATTACTTATCAACTTATAGCAAAAATTATTAACAGACAAGGACAGAACTATCCAGCCTCCTCTTAAGGGGACAAACAACCTTTAAGGCTTGAAAATAAAAAAAAATAAAAAAAATCATTATTTAAAATTTTTTAACTTGATTTAAAAAAAAAATGAAAATACTTCATGAATGTGGGGGAAAATATCTTTATTTTAAGCAGTTATATGCTATAGTTGGTATTATCTAATAACGTTACGAAAGTAATCGTCGTTGTGCTCGAGGCCCACGCAGATCCTCTTTGTGTTGGACTTGTTGAGTGCATATGTCTTTGCGAGAAAGACGTTGGGCAGCTCTGGACTTGCCTCGGGTAGCCATCGCGGTAACCAGTTTGACATTTTTACAGAATTATTTTACACAATAACAGCAACAACAACAACAACAATAATACAAGCGCTATTAACACTGGAAAAAGCTAACACAGATCGAAGCGTGCTGGGCGCACTTCTGACGAATACTAAAGTCTCGAACTATCCGTCTCTGGCTTTTCATACCTCAGCCCCCACCCTTTTATCGACGGTTGAAAATTTCCGTTAGGAAGATGACCGTTAGCCTTCTAGAAAATTCCCAACGACGTTATTTACTAAAAAGGGGGATTCTTTGATCCACAGATAAGATTTCGGTTAAGGAAGGGAATGTGAGAATAGGGAGGGGATGAAGAAACTTCAACAACTTATTTTTAAAAAGGGGTCATTTATTTATTCAATATATGAAGATTACGTGTAGATATAAAAATTAACCAAACCTTAATCTAGAAATACATGATTAATTACATAGACCTGATCCTAAAGAGCGCTCATTCGTAAATATTATCGCTCTTTTACATTTTTTATTCTTAATTTTTTTAGCAATTTTTTTATAAAAGTTTACATCAATCGTGTAATTTTTTGCGGGTATTTTGCGAAAACAGGCGACAGAATGTAGATAGATTCGTTCCGCGACACATGTAGTACAAAAACATAATGGAATATTGGCCGCAGCTCGTGGAATCAGTGCTTTGAAGTGTTTTAGAGTTATACTTGATTCTCTTGCAGTTTCGGCGAATTCATTCAAGATGATGGTTCGAAACCGGTGGTAGACCGTAGCTGTCAAAGTACGTGCCGAGTCTATTGTCATTGATAAATATAGCTACCCAGTGGGCTCCTGCTTTTGTGTGATAATCGGTGTTACACACTATAGCTGTCGGTGTCATCATCAGTACCCCGACTGTCTTCGCATTCAGCCCCTCGTCTCGTTCTATGAAGCTAGGCTCTAATCTTATGCAACTGCTACTTCTCTTACTCCACACGAAATTTTGAAGCATCTCGTAGAATAGATCGCTACTTTTCTCTGTTAAATTTAGTCTGTCTTTTTCGGATAGAAGTGAATGCAACCACTCCTTGAGTAGGTATGCTTTCCTCAAAGAGCAGTAAGCTTTTTTATACTCATCCTGTAGACAACCGTGAACAATGCGTGTTTGTTTACAGCTGAATCGTGATTGTAAATTACTAAAACCTTCGCTGGTATATTCTTCGATATTTACGATAGTGCGCGTTATTATGGATTGAAGAAAGCGAGCTTTTTCAGTTCCTTTGACGTATATTTTGAGGGCGGTTCGGGTAATATTGAAAAAATGGTGTAGTTTACGCAGCGTAATATCAATTGAACCAGTGTATACCGAGCATCCGCAAAGAGACGTAATCATTGGTGGCCTTTATATCGTCACGTACTCGATATTTATATTAGCCTTTACATTATCACGTAATCCATGGTAAAAAGTACTCTGTATGTCCAAGAGAGAGCCGCCGCGTGCAACCAGCGAGAATGCCGCAAGTAGACTGATGGTTTTGCTGCTACTGCTACTGCCGCCTGGCATGCTTGCCCCTACCACCAGAGCGTGATAGCCCCACTATGCCGTTATTAAGCGTTGAAATCCGTGATAACTTGTCTATTTGAGTATATTTCCAAAACATTGTCAAATTCTGAGTAATCGATACTATGAGCGTAGCTTCCTTGATGCGAACGTAAAACTTGCCGTCTTGGGAGAAATCCATTAGACAGAAAGCGTCTTTACTGCGTACGAGTCTTACTCTCATTTCTACGCCATTCAGCAGAAATTTAGACTGATTGAAAACATCGCAGTGCAAGTGTCCAATCATGTCAATCGTTTGACCTCCTTTGGTGCAGTATTGTCGGTTCAGAGCTCCAGTGTTTGCAACAGCAGTACCGCGAGCTACACCCGGTGAAGATTCCATGCACCCTGGTGTATATATGTACCACAGAGCTGAAAGAAGATGAGAGGCCATAGCCACCGGCGCGTAATTCAAGAGCGTCTCTATGTATGCTCTGTACGGATAGGCGTTGTTCGGAGGCGAAAGTAGCTTTTAATTGAAACATATGTCAATCTGATGGAACAAGGAGTGAATAAAGTTATTGACCGGTGTTACTTTAACGTTTTCTTCCTCGATGCCTGCAGATAGAATTTGAACGGCAACGTGTAGCATAGTATGAGCGAGATCTATGTGATGTTCCGATGAACTGGGTACTAAAAACTCGAAAGGTGCGGGCACTTTGTTTATCTCGGTAGCGAGCTGCTCGATGCTGCCGTACACTCCGTGCGGAAAATTGTAGAATTCTAAATTCGGTGAAACCTTGCGCGTGTCCGATCCCAATTTAAACGTGTAAGACGTCTCGTATTCTTGAATGTGCATGATTGTGCAAGGTACGTGTATCTCGACGAGTCCGACGCTCCAGTCGCCCGTCCGTCTCATTTCCCTGGCTAAACGCGTAGTGAATATCGTCGTATTGTCGGGGAAATAAACCATGTAAAACTCGTCAGCATTATCCATGACTCAAGTCGTCTGAATGACGCTCGCTTTGATCCAGCTGTTGAATTTCTCAGGATAACCTTGCCACTTGACGACAAGTTGTTTGTTGGCTCCGCGGCCTTTGGTTTTGATGAAGCGCTCAATTTTGAATTCTTCGTCGTTCTTTACTCGGGAAGAGCCGACTCTAGTCAATTCCTCGTTGTAGAAAAAGCCGTCGATTACTTCACCGTCGAGATCTTTCAGCTCGTAAGTATAAATAGCCTGTCTTCGCGAAACGCGACTCACGATGAAAATTTCCTCGCTAAAGTTTTTTTCGAAACCTTTCGCGATGGTTCCCTTTGAACGACTGATGCGCACGTAGTCTCCAACATTGTATTTAGGCAACTTAGAAGCTTTTCTCGAACCTTCTAGAGCGCGCCTCTGCAGATTGGCGATGCTTTCGCAGCATTGTATAGATTTACTTCAGCCGGCTTCATGCGAATAGAGGTATGAAGCGTATTGTTGTAAGCGTGAACAATTTTTTGTATCACGTCGATGTAGCGATACGTATTTTAATGAATGAAATATCTCCACACACGTTCTTTGAGCGTGCGGTTCAGACGTTCAACGACAGCCGCCTTGACGTCCGGATTTCGAGCGACTCTTAATAAAATATTGTGCTTTTCAAAACGTTTTGTAGGGCACTTTCGACAAATTCTTCCCCCCGGTCTTTTTTTCGAATTTTTTCAAACGCAGCAGCCACGCCGTGTGCGGTCCTGTCGAGCAGTCGTTCTACCCAAGCAAACTTGCTGAGTACGTCGACTACGACCAGCAGGTAAGAGATCCTATCGTTTTGAGCCTTGAGCGATGTCAGCTGACACAAGTCAGCCTCCCAGATATCGTCGATATTGCTCACATTGTAGTGCAATCTCGGAAATTTTTTACGCACAGGGCGGTGTAGCGTGTAAGCGTCTTGGTTGCTCAACCACTCGTAAATACGCTCATTTTTTCTCTTATTTTTCTCCAGTGATTTGCCCCTCGTGTTGACGCAAACAAGATGCCGAGCTTCAGCGTAGGCTGCCTCGTGCGACGCGTCGTAATATTGATTTTGGTAGGGTATTTTTGTTAAACCACGCGGCGTCAAGTCTCAACCATTTTTTCTTGGCCGCGAGTCTCGTTAAAGGTGGGGACTACGCTCGTACTGGCTGCAGTAATCGTCGTTTTGCTATATTTGAAGGTTGCTTCAGTCTTTTCCCAATCTTCGAAATTGCCGTGTTTTCTACGAGATTAGCCGGTGACTCGGAGCTGGCGATAAATATTGCTAGTTGAAATCGTCCTGGTAGGGGCTCTGAGTCGTCGTCGTCTTCGTCGCCCGCTGTTCTCTTTTTCTTGTTCCTCATCATCAAAACGTCGTTGAGGAGATCGGCGATGTTGGAACGCGGAACGGGTCTCCTGTCTATGATTACGCCACCAATATTGTCCCATTTGAGTCGATCGGTATGGTGCGTTCGTCAGTGTTTCAGCAACAAGTGGGCCTTGTTTTGTTTGGTTCTCGGTAGAGTTTCGAGAATAGCTTCTTCGGATAGTGGTACCATCGGATCCTCGTTGTGCTCCTCTTCCTTTTCCTCCTCGCGCTCGTTCTCCTTGAAGAACAGATATCGTCGTAAAACCTACAAGTAACTTTTACACTTTCCGCGCTCGTCGGTAAATTTTTTCGAATTCCAAATTTCGTACATCTCCGAATCGAGGCGCGATAAATTGCTACCAACGGTCTGCACAGAGCGCTCTTCGCCAGCGCTTTCTCGCGGTGGCGACGGTGGCTCAGTAAGAGAGCGCACGGGCGCCTATTGAGCAGCAACCACCCCACTCTGCAAGCGCTCGAGAGTAGCTTCGGGAATTATGACCATTCTACATGCGTGCTCCATGGCGCGCAATCAAGCTTTCAAGATTTTTGAAAAAACTGTACTCAATAGAGGTTCGAGTAAGAGCGGTAAAAAGAAGCCACCACTCTGGACTATCGCGCGTTTCCTGCTCTCCCAAGCTTTGTCGGTCGAATCGCCACTCGATTTTTTTTTTTAGTTTTGCAATACATTTTTATGTTTTTTCAAACGTCGTTTTTCCGACTCTTTTAGTGTCACTACACCTTCCAGCACGTTCAAAGCACACTCGCAGATGCACTTTATTAGATTCTTGTCGGACGCTCGAATCAGAGCCACGCGCTGGCGACTAACGGCGTGGCAGAGAGCGTGCAAAAGAGCAATGTATTTTTTAGAAAAGTGTTTTTCCGCTGTGTAGCGCGTTTTACCTAGCGATGATGCTTTCGATGCTTCCTCAGCCATAGCGGCGCGACGACTACTCTCGCGACCGCTTTTCGGATACTTTATATAATTTTTTTCTTTGGCGCGTATGCGTAGTGTACTTTATTGTCGGGAAATATACACGTACGAAATCTAAACTCGTCCGGAGTATCCTGCTTCAGATCCAAGAGCAGGTAGCTCTAGGGGCGACTACAGGTGTGGATTTGTAATGTAATTCTTATTCAACGACAAGTTGTGCTGATGCGATCCTTTGTAAAAAATATTTTGCGATATGTAGATCAAACTTATATTTTTGTAATGACAGCCGTTCGTGAATAAATCGAGCACAACGTTATTGGATGACTCGCGCATGAGGTCGTCCATGATTATCAGCTTTTTTCTCGTTGTCGTTCGAGTAATCGCTCGGTTACGGCAAACCCTCGCGAAACTCGATTTTTTTATCACCGGGTATCGCGTACCGAAGATACGAATCCTGCCACTCACGGTAGTAGAAGAGTACACGATCGAAGCGCGCGTCGCACATTTCTGGCAGATGCGCGAGAAATCGCTTAACGAAAACGGATTTTCCGGCCATTGTGGGCCCCGAAATCGTACACGTAAACGCGTGTTTTCAGCGTTTATCCATGATTGAGACTGGAGCAAAACGCTGATAATTTTACATCTTTATAGTTATCTTTTTTTTACTATACCGCTGACCACCGCGGCATCGGCAGCGCGGGGGATCAGCTGTTTTTATGCGAGCGGTGAATGCATCTGGACTCCCGCGGTGACCATCTTATCACCGCCGTTGACCAGCTTGAACCTCGCGAGTCAAATCAGCTTATTTTTTTTGCTGTAATTGCATATTACGATTTATTTTTTATAAAGGAGTACAAATAAAATAAAAGGAATATAAATTAAATGAGTACAAATGCAGTAAAATTTATTTTTTATAAAGTTTTTTTTTAAAAAAATTTCAATCAATGCTTTTGAAGCCAAAGGGAAGGGAAAGATGTTACATAACGCTTTTTTAAAACTACACAGCATGATTTGCAGTCGTCGCGTGTTACAATTTCGTGCGCAAGCGTCCGACGAATTGCTTGGAAATAAATTTTAATATTATTTCCCTCTTCTTCTTCTTCGTCTTCAGAGTCGTCAGAGTCAAAAGTTTTTTCGATCAACGGCTTTATGCTGTCAAAATTTACCTTTTGCAAATTTTTAAAATTCAAAGTTATACCTTTACTTTATTACGCACGATAAGCGTAAAACTTTGGCGGAGCCGATACCAGGGTATCGATATAAGTTCCTTCGCCGTAGCAGCGCAACTCGTCATCGCACCCAAACGATTGCCCAACGGAGGCTCGTACTCGTTAGGATCATTTTCATTTTTCTTTACAAATATACACAAGTCGGTATCACAGTATAGTAACCGCATATCGAGCCGCTCCAAAAATTTATAAAGCTCTAACCTGGCTTGAGCCGTTGTGTATGCAACTATAACAACGTTCGTATGCGGAGATGACTCCACCGCGTCCTCCCTAAATTGCCAATTCACATACATAATTTCATCGTTTATAGGCAAAACGTTCAAAAATTTCCTATCCGGACAAGTTAACAGTTTCAACAAATCTTCTCGAGATTTGATCACAGTAGTTTGCTTTAAATTTGACCTCTTGCCAAACTTGCCCCACAACAAGTTCAAGCAGAGTTTCTCGATGGCTCGCAATCCATTGTTTTATTCAATTTTTTCCACCACTAACACGATATTTTCGTAGCTCGTACTCGTTCAGGTACTGCTTTTCGGACGCCTCATCGACGCACCACAAGGGCCAGTCGCTAGCCTCCTGTTTTATTTTTAAAAACGTATTTACTTTTCCCTCGAAGAGCCCCCCCCCCTGCCCCGCTAACCCCGTCGCATTGGGTCATCTCGTATTGCCAAATTATGAAAATTTCCATTATATTATAACCGATCGCGACGGCTTTACGAAGCTCGTCGGCCAACCTGGTCCCGGTGAATACGCGGTCGGCTATTCGCTCGTGGTTGCAATCGCCCTCGCGTGTCTCCTCGCAGCAAGAGCGGCAAAGCGCAAAAATTAAGCGGCCATCCATTTTCATCGGAAACAGCGGTAAATATAAATCTCGAGGCGGCAAAACGAGACGCGCTCGAGATTATTGTTGTTTTTTGAGTCAACTCGCGACGCTCTTCTCCTACGTATATTCGCAGATGACCCACCGGATATTTACCGCGCTTGCATATGTACGGGTAGAGAGAACAAATATCGATATATTTAATCTTTTCACTGTTTTTTATTTGATAAAAAGGGACTATATTTTCGGTTGGACCACCGAAAAAAGCATCGCGAGGATTTAGAGTAATTTGACGCATAAGCGGATGATTTTTAACGAACCTAGCTACTTCGGGATTCTTTAATTTAACCAAATCAAATTGGCATTCCCAAATACTTCGAACTATGTAACCGCATTCTCGAATTTTTTGTAGCTTAGCGATTGTGCTCTCGTACGCGTCGTTGAAAGAACGACCGTACGTCAGCTGCTTATCGCTGTTTTTATTAAAGCATTTTAGGCATCCGTGATTATAGCAGCCCTCGTACTCGAATACTATGCCTTTCTTATCGTCCGCGTTTCTGGATGGTAAAAATCCATCTACTAAAAAACCCTCGAGCAAGCGAAATTCTCGCGATCTACCGACATGAATGATTTTACTCTTGTATACGCGCTTGCACTGGAGAAGCCACTCTAGCGATTTCTGAGAGTCTATGTCACCCCGCCAATATCCGCTTGGTGGGATTATTTCCATGACTTTAGAGCATAAATAATTTTTTCTAAACATCAAAGAGCAGGCGCTAGCGATGGTCGCTGCTTCGGTGAAAGGGCAAATTTTCCACTACATTCAAAAATATCGTTCGGAAAGCTAGACAAACCCGTCGCAAAATTTCTACATCCATGCAACAATATTCTAAAATTTCTTTTTTCATGCCGAATACGACATTTTATGCCACCGCTTCGTTTACCACCTTAAAAAAGATTCACGTTCTTCGTCGGACATCGTATCTACTCCGCAAAAGCTCGAATCCGGTAGCGGGCCGATGTAACTTCCGTTCGCTTCGGTATTGACACAGTGGGGAAAATAGCCTTTTTTTAACGAACCCGAAACCGAAAGCGTCGGGTAAGGCACTGAGCCTCATCTGAAAATAATTTAGGCTATCGATAAATTTCGTTCTACCACACTGAATCAAAACGATGCTTTTCCCGTTTAAAATTACATCCGGTAAATTATTTTCGCGCGCTTCCACCAACTCTCGCAGAATAAATTGAGCGTCGAAACATCCAGTGTTGTGAGCAATGCACACAATCTTATCGAAAACCGAATTTTTCACGGGGTTCTCTCGAAACATGTGCTCGCGTGTACCGCAAGTATTACACCAGTAACCCATGCCGTCTATTTGCAAACAGTCTGTGCACGCCTGCTGAACTACGCATAAATTAGGTACATGTACGCGCGTAGTCGCGTGTTTTTTATAAGGTTTCTCCTGCTGCGTTTCCAGATCGTAAAACACGTATAAATATTTTTTATTCTGTTTGGATGGATCATCGCGCACAGGTTTCATAAAGCACAAGCTGTTTAACGAATGTTTCTCGCGACAAATTTTACAGTAGGAAACGCCGCACTCGTGCTTTCCTCGATACGCGTGAATACGCTTTTGACACGTACTGCTTATTTTAATTAATTCGCATTCGAGAATCTTTTTTTTTATGGTTATCAAAACAGAGGTTACCAAAAAAATTTCGCAAACAATCTTTACATTTTAATGTCTCGATGTCTTCCCGCGGATATGCTGGCGACGTGAAGCAGCTCGAGCAAATAGATGAACAAGCATGTTCAACCAGGTAAGTGTAACGTTTGTTACATTCGGTGCAAAAAATCTACTTTTGGAGGCGTCAATTAAATTTAAAATTGTGTTAAAGTGTTTATTGCGCGCATCGTGACAGATGTTTATGACATTTGGGGAATGTACGCCGTAATTATTACGTAGCACGGGTTGGCCATCGAAAAAAGGCTGTTTTCCGGATCCGAGCGTCTCCTTGTCGAAAACCACGATAGCTATAGAACGCTGCACGTAATAGTCCTGAAATTGTCATATCTCCTGAAATCCGCAGCCTCTTTTGGGTACGATAACACCGGCATCATCGACAAGCTGTAATGCCCGCTGTCTTTGCAGATTCTTTCGACCATCGTGGATTATTGCCCAAAGTTTTTTCGTCCCTTCGTCCTCGCTCGTTCTTAATTGCGAGTACAGTTCCCCCACTACTATAGCGCGCGGCAAGCACAAATTATCGTCATTTTTTATGCGAATTATAGATCTTTGGCGCAAAGTATCTATGTTATAGTTTCTTTTACCCCTTCCTGAACCAATTGGTATATTTATATACGTAGTCTCTAAAATTAAAGTGTCATCGACGTTGAAATTTTCGTTGCTCTGGCTCAAGCTACTAATAAGATCCCATAGATCGTCGTGTACAAAATTTACAATCGGACGCAGCGACAGTCCCGCTGCGCCATGGCTAAAATGCTCGCTGTTGATCGTAATCCCTATAGTATCATTACCGGTAGCTTGGGAAAATAAGTAAGCATAAATATCGCGTATGGCTAATTCCAGCCACAAAACAACATTGAAATTTTCCGTACAGGTGGTAAAATACGTATCTCTAAACGATTACCATTTGTACGGAATTTTTGAAAATACTGATTGCTTACAACTCTAATCTCAAAGCGCACGCCTCCAGGTTCAATAGCAAACTCGGTGTTCCGATCGGCCTCTTCACCGATGTTATCGCCGCCGCCGCTGTCTGTCTGCATCGCCTCAGTCTCTCTGTCACTCTCTGTCACTCTCTCTCTCTCTCTCTCTCTGTCTCTCTCTGAACTTTTCCAAACTTGTAATAGTGTGTGGTGCTGCGAGAATACTGCGAGCCGCAAACTTTTATTTTTATATTAAGGCATATTTTGATTTGTACTGGGCAAAACTTAATGGTATAGCATTGACAAGTAATTTTGCTTACAGAGTCATTTAAACAAACGTGGCTTCCTATCTTTTGACTTTCATTAAATTTTCATATAGGAAGTTTTGAATTTGCTCATTTTTCTTTGGCTTCGCTGCCCATACATAACTAGATCGTATTGCGTCTCTTTTACTAAGAACT
>JAPYZA010007168.1:0-10385 GCA_030522685.1 Eupelmus azureus
GAGGGGGGTGGTGAGGGGGGAGCGAGGGGGGCTACGTCTTACGATTTTTCATCTTGCTTCGATGGGGCAGTAAACGCAGCCTCGTGAACAAATATTTTTGTTCGGGTAGTAAACTCACCCGCGGGAAAAATCTGCTACTTTTGCCCCTTGTTGCATAATGTACTATTTCATTCTCAACTCTTTTCTCCTTTCCTTTACATCTTTTTCCATCTTTTCCCTTATTTTCACTTTTCTTTCCTTTTATTGTCGTATCTTTTTCTTTTTTAACTTTATCGTTGCTTTACTCATGAGTTGCTTTGTTCATGAACGCTTGACGATATATTTCACAATCGGATGCCCAACGGTTGGACAATGCCCGCTATTAATAATTTTTACAATTTGGAGGTTAAGTTTCCATATGTTTATGAATGTTCCATTTCAGGTATTAACTTTCTCACTTTCGTTCTATGGCGATATAGTTACATAATTGTACCATTAGGTCTTTCAAATGCTGTATTCAAAGATGCGAAACCACTAGTGGTTAAATAAATTTGTTCTACACTTATTTTCACCTTTTTTCGTTATTTTACTTGAATTGACGTCTTTTTCATGATATTTTGCTATATTTGTTCTTAATGAATCAAGGATTGCAATTCATCTCCGAAAATAATCGTTATTACAGAGTTTGTATTTCATAAATTGCATTTTTACTTTTTATATATATGTTGACATTTTCACGTTACTCTCCTCAATTTGATGTCATTTTCTTAAAATTTTGTGATATTTGTGCTTAATTTATTAGAGATATCTCTTTATCTTCAAAAATAGTAAATAGTTTAGAGGATTTCACGTTATTTTTTCATTTTTTACGTTATTTTTTACATTTTATCGTTATTTTTCTCGATTTTAAGCCATTTTCATGATATTCTGTGATATTTGCGCTCAATTTATCAAAAATTCATGTTTACCTAAAAAATAGCTGTCATGTCAGAGGGTTATACGTTATTTTTCAACGTCATTACGCTATATTTCTCGATTTAACGCCGTTTTCATGATATTTTTTTTATATTTGTGCTTAATTTATAAAAGATCCCTCTTCATCTCCGAAATTTTCACGTGTTTCAACAGATGCAAATACTAATGTGTGCGTGGTGTGGAATGGAGAACTCTACGTTTGCGAGTTGCACTAAGTGTGCACAGCTGCGTCAGCTGTCGCAAAATGCGGAAAACTCAGCTGCAGGAGTGTAGAGCCACCCACTACCTCCAGCCTGTGTGTGAATGAAGACACATATGTGTTAGCGAGGGTGGAGTGCGAGGACACTGAGAATGAATCCGAGCTCGACGACTATGCGCTATTTGCTGCAGGTCACGAGGAGTGGAGTTCGACTCCTTGCGCGTAGCAATTTGTTCATGAATTGAACGCGCGAGATGTGAGTCGGCGTTGTGTTTTGGACCAAAAAGAACGGTGTTCTTTGGTCCAGGGGGTGGCAGGTGTTGTAGTGTGCTCTACAAAGCCCCCCCGGCCACTGCTTGAGGATTCACTGAAGATTGCAACAATGAGCACGGCTGACAGACTGCATTAAATGTCCTTAAACTTTGATGGACAAAACGTCGTCGCTCTCTATGACCCAGGTGCAATGGTGTTCTTGGTGAATGTGAAATTGGCAGAGAGCTGAAAGTGGCAAGAGTTTGAACAGCTGGTAACAGGCGCGGGCGGATTGCCGATCCGCACTTATGGTGTAGTGGAAGCCATTGTAGAAGTGCAAGGGGTTAAGAAATACATCATGATGCGTGTTGCCGGAGCTAACGAGCACGGGTTGGTTCTGGGCGTAGATTTCTCTATCAATTGGGACGTGCGAGTCGAACATAAGGCTACTCGATGGAAAATCGGACCTCACGGTGCGATGAGGCGATTTCTGAGCGCCAGAGAAATTAGTCAGCCTGGGGAGGAGGCTAAAGTGAGATTGGAATTTGCAGGAATCGAGGAAGCCACGGATGAAGGTGTGTATGGCTGCGCTTACAGCGCGCCTAATCACGCCGCCTCAAGAAATCCACGGCTTGACGACTTTGATAGATCATCATATCGTTGCTCAAGGTGCAAGGCCGTTTAAGATTCCGATGCGCCGCATGTCACCGAAGAAACTTGAGTTTGTCCAGGCTGAGGTGAAAAAGATGTACGGGAAGGGAATTATCGAGCCAAGCGCCAGCGAATGGTGTGCCCGCCGGTAATTGTGCCGCAAGGAAAAGACAATTATCGGTTCTGTGTCGACTACTGAGAGTTGAATAAGGTTTCTCGCAGTGATACTTATCCGATGCCAAATATGGATGCAATCTTGGATAAACTGCGAAAAGCCAAATTCATCTCGAAGGTCGACCTGAAAAAGGCTTACCATCAGGTGACTATGAGTGAAACCAGCAAGCAATATACTGCTTTCGCCGTGGCTGGATCTGGGCTCTGGCAATTTAAGCAAATGTCATTCGGTCTGAAAGTTGCACCAATGACCTTTATGCGTCTGATAGACTGTTCGGTCCTGAGTGCGAACTTCATATCTTCGGTTACCTCGACGAATTGATTATTGTCACAGGATCGTTCAAGGAGCACCTGAAATGGCTGAAGTTTATGCTCAGGCGAGTGATCCAGGCTGGGTTGATAATCAACCAGAAGAAAAGTAAGATCTGCTGCTCGAGAGTATCGTTTTTGGGATATATTTTGGACTTTGAATGTACTGTGCCAGATCCCGAACGACTGGAGCCGGTATTAAATTATCCGGCGCCTAAAAATGTCAATGAGCTGAGAACGTTACTCGGCATGATCGGCTGGATTCTCGATTTATTACCAGGGAGTAGGAGTTGAAGGTGCCACTCGTAAGGTTATTGCAGAAGGATAAGGCTTACAACTGGGGAGAAGAGCAGCAGGAGGCATTCGAGAAATTAACGAAGGTGCTGGTTGAAGAGCCAGTGCTCGCTATGCCTGATTTCTCTCGGCCGTTTTCGGTCCAGTGTGATGCTAGCGACTATGCATTACGCGCTGTACTCATACAGGTGGATGAGGAAGGCAAGCATCCGATTGTGTATGTAAGCCGAGTACTCAATCCGGCTGAGAAAAACTACACAACCACGGAGAAAAAGTGTTTGGCGCTGATTTGGGCCATTCAGAGACTGAGACCGTATTTGGAGGGATATCATTTCACTGCCATTACGGATCACAGTGCTCTGAAATGGTTGAAAAATCATAGAGAGCCTACTGGGCGTCTTGCGCGCTGGGTTCTCGAGCTGCAGCAATGGGACTTCGATATTGTGCACAAGATGGGCGCGCTGAATCATGTCCCAGATGCTCTCCCGAGAGGTGTAGAGCGCGCGAGTTCCAAAGTCGCAGAATATTCTGAAGTGCAGAATCAGTGGTATCTATCAGGGGTATCTATCGCGTGTGATGATGTACAGCAATTTCCACATAAATTTCCAGATTGGAAAATTGGCGATTGGTGATGCCTGAGGAGCTCAAAATAAGGATTTTGGCTAATGTGCATCCCGATCCGTCTTGTGGGCACTTTGATGTCGAGAAGACCTATGAACTCATCGCATCGGAGTATTATTGGTCTGGCATTTATCACGACACGAGAGAATATGTCTTCAGTTGTGATGAATGCTACAGGTATAAAGTTTCACAAGCTGGAGTTCAGGGCTTGATGGGTAAGCGGATCGTGGACCGTCCATGGACTGTCGTCGCGGCAAGAGTCAATATAAATACCTGGTGGTATTTTAGGACCTTTTAACGAGGTGAATCGAGTTGAAGCCGCTGAGGGCAGCCAATGCGAAGAATATCGCACGTGCCTTTGAGGAGCTCATCCTGTTCCGATGGAAAACGCCGGATTATATCTTGACCGATAATCGCACTGGATTTATTGGGAAGCAGTTGGTAGATATGCTGCGGGAATATGAAGTTGAGCACGTTACGATTCCTCCATATCACCCGCAGACCAAACTTGTAGAGGGAACCAATCGGACGTTGAGGACGATAATTGCGACCTTCGTGGGTTCAGACCATCGGAGCTGGTATGAGCACCTGCACGAATTCAGGCATGCCATTAACATGGTGATACAAGCGAGCACGAAAGTATCGGTGGCGTTTCTGAATTATGGACGCAATCCACGATCGGTAAAGAGTTTCCGGCGAGAAGTGGAGCTAAATTTGTCTAAGCTGAAGTTCGATCCGACTGTGTGGATAGACCGACTAAAGCGACTTGAGGCGCTGCGAGATATAGTCCGGAAACACAACGATCGAGCTCAGGCTAGGGACGAAACCTTTTATAATCGTGGGAGAAAGCATGTATCTTTTCAGGTGGGCGACAAAGTGCTGAGATGCGTGAACACGCTTTCTAATGCAGCGAAAGCTGTCTCAGAAAAGCTGACGCAAAAATACGATGGGTCTTTTGAAATTAAAGAAGTCCTGTTGCCTAAAGTATATTTGCTTGAAGCGCCAGGACGGAAATACGCGAAAGTCCACGTACAAAACCTAAAAAGATATGTGCCTCCGAGGCTGTTAAGCAAATTGTAAATGGTGTAGTTGAGTTGTGGCGATAATAATCTATAATTTTATTTTTTTGTTATTATTGTTCTAATTTTATTTTGTGTCTTTGTAGGATTGGTCATGTTGTGGATGGCTGGATGTCGCCCGCCGCACATCTGGGAGCCCTGGCGGTTCAACGTCCAGGCCCCGATACTGCCTGGCTGGGCATTTTGCTGAGTTGACTGCGGAGGCGCTGGCGGAGCGGGCCCGTGAGCAGAGGACCGTCTGGACAGGCGTCGAAGTGCCGCCCAGGGAGGGCGATGATCCGGTGTCCGTCCAAGGACCAGTCGCCGACAAGGAAATAGCCACCGCCGCAGCAGCAGCAGCAAGCGCCGACGCCGCAGGAACAGAGACGACTTCGGCCCAGGCATCAGTGGTCGAGGAAGAAGACCTCCTCGTGTCGCCGGAAGAGAAGACGTCCTGGGTAGAGGAAGAGACGGAGGCAATTGACCTCGAGGATCAAAGCCTCGAGGAGGAAGTGACGCATTTCCTCGACGAGGACTCTAGCAAAAAGGAGCTGAAGAGGGCTCCAGTAGCCGGCGCCGACGCGGTGACCCCGAAGACGGACCAGGCGAGAGCAACAGCGATGGCTGACGTTCCAGAGGTGGGAGCAAAGGCGAAGGAGTTGCCCGGCGCCGCTTTCACCTCCACCGACTTAGAGGCAGGGCGAGAAAGGGTCCTGCCACTGCCCCCGGAGTACGTAGCCGACTCCGAAGTACGGCGGACTACGAGTCCAACGTGCGCTGCGATGAGCCTTCTCAGTGATCGGCGAGCGAGAGGAAATGGACCCTCCAAGGGACAATATATCTTGCGAGTTGTTCCTGCCGGCGGTTGATCGCGTGGCTGGCACCGAAAGGGTAAAGAGTTGCCTGTTTGGGAGGCTAGCCCACATTCCCCTCGACCCAGCCCTCGATGTACCCAGACGGGCGTGCTTTTCGGGCAAGAAGACGGGGCACGAGCGTTTGGACTGCCCGACGCCCAGAGTGAGGTTTCTCTGCTTCAATTGTGGGCGACGGGGTGTCTCGATGCGCGACTGCTCCCGCTGTTCGCAGGGCTATGCCGTCTGAGAAGCCAAGCGAACCGACAAGCCGGCTGATGAGCGCGGAGACTCGCGAGGGAGTCGGCGAAGGAGCAGCTGGGCAAGAGGGTCGCCTCTGCTGAACTACCCATAGCTGCGCGCCGCGGAAAAAAGCGTGGTAAGCGCGCCGGGCGCAAGTTCAAGGAGCGAGAAGCGCTGCAACCCCTGACCGCGGCCAACTCGAGGCTCGTACCAGAGCCTCAAGACTAGCCCGGAGGTGCCGCCGCGTGTATAGCGCGGCTGGTCCAGCTGGCCAACGACCGGGAGGAGCAGCACCGGCGCCTTGACGCAGCGGAGGCTCTTAGGCTAGAAGCCCAGCGCCCAGCCGACAAAGCCGCAGCCGAGAGGACTGACGTGGCCCCGGGCAATTTCCCGGCACTTCGACGGAGTGAGGAACAGGCCAATGATATAGCAAGCTCGACTGCGGCGGTGACCAGGCCAGTGGGGCCGTTGGGCGAAATTGGGTTCTTGGTAACGTCACCGCCGAGGAGCAGTCGGTTCAGGACTGGCTGACCCTCCTTCGAGCAACCGAAGGAGTGCCAGCTCTTATCCGCCACGCCATCGTCGCTAAAGCCGCGGTAGTGGCAGCCGAGCCTGGAACAGCCGAGGAGTAGGAGAATCCAGGCAGGGTAAGTTGTATGGGAAAGGGGTAATCTCTTTTCTGTATGGGTCGGTGGCTGTAAACGGTTCGATCTTGTGAGATCCACAGTTTAGGGGGAGGTATTGTGACGGCTAAATGTCACTGCCCTCTCTCTGGCCTAGATCAATGAGGAAAAGAGACAAATAAATTGTTAATCATTTATTTATTTATCTCTTTTCTCTCTGTTTTGGGATGTACGGAAGACGTAGGAGGCGAGCCGTCGCCAACAGCAGAAGAGCTGTGAACTGTTAATGTTAATCACCGGCTGCTTCTGTCTGAGCGCGTGTCTGTGTGAGTGTTGTGTGTGTGTGGGCCACGAGGGCTGCGCGAGTGAGAGAGAGAGAGAGCGCGCCAGCCCTGCGCGGCAGTTAGATTCCGCCCCGCGTACGCTATCGAGCTTCGGCCAGTGTTCCGCGATTTTGTAGTTTGTTGATCCCCAGCCCACCTCCAATTATGTGGTTATGTGTATCTCGTTGCAAGGGCTGAACGATTAAGCGGATGTGTGCGAGTGATGGATAGGAGGTGCGACTCCTGGAGAGTGTTGGTGCGTTTGGGGCGCGGACGCCTGCGATTGGCGAACGCGCTAGTTTCGTCAACCACCTGCGAGTGTCAGCTTTGGCGACCGATTCGTCGGCCACCTATGTGTGGCAGCTTTGGCAACGTCCAGCGACGAGTCCTGTAGAGAAGCGACGTGGGTGTGCGACGAGCCGCCTTTTTTGTAAATGTTAGATTGTAAGAATAAAGTGTTTAAACTGATTCCTGTGGTGAATTCTATTTCAATGTGTGTGTCTGTTGGGAGAGAAAGCACCGAACAGTGGTCCGAAATTCCAAAAAAAATTTCACGAGCTTGTTCAAAGCGGTTTTATGTCTAAAACAAAGTTAGGAAACAGTTTTCTTTTCTTTTTGACATGTACTTCAAGAAACCGTTTCCCTCCCCATATCAAAATGAGTATATAATACAAGTATAGAAGGTCAAAGTGACAGTACTTAAATCACTATATTATTACGTATATTCCTTAACAACAATTTGTTTTATCAATGAAAATATCACAACCACACATGCGTAGACATTCACACCCACATCCACATACACCCACATGTATACATACACGGATCTATGTATATATATCCGTGTGTATGTGTGTGTGTGTGGGTGTGTGTGTGTGTGTGAGTGTGTGTGTGTGTTTGAGCGAGTGAGTGAGAGAATGTGAGGCACTGTCACACATACACCCACACACACATTCTCTCACTCTCTCTCAGTCGCTCAAACGCACACACACACACACACACACACTCACACACATACATAGACACATTCAAATTCGATAGATATGGATGTCTCAATTTAGGCAAAAATTAACTTTATGATTAGGTCGACCTTTCGAAGTACCCACACAACATGGAATATTTCTGAAATATTTCCGGAATATATGAACGGAAGACTTGAAATATTTCAGAAATCTTTCACTGGAATATTCCTGAAATATTCATATGTCCTCGATTTTTCTTACATTGGAATTTCCATGGAATGTTGTTGAAAGATTTCAAGAATAATCCCATGGAAGGTTTAGAACATTACAAATCTTCCACTGAAATATTCCTGAAAGATTCCCGGAAGATTTGGATGGAAGATTTGGAGTTTTGAATCTTCCATGGAATATTTTTAGAAGATTCTGTAAATATTTCAGTGGAAGATTTGTGACGGAGTATTTTGCCCCGTATTACTCCGAGCACTCGATTGTCTCTCGCCGAATTTCTATAATAAGGGCGCCAGGCGAGAGACACGCAATTTCTTACCAAAACCTTCTTTCCCGGCTTGCTGACACTTTCTCTCCCAGAGGAAGTTCTGCCGACTCCTCGCCGTCGGGGCTGGCGAGGTGATGCGACGATGTTTGCACTGGCAGTGCGCAAAACTCAGATCCATTCAAAACCGCTAAATTAACATACTAATCCTTGCGCTACTGCCGGGCACCTGTAATCGCATGCAAACTTACATCTAACCGCACAATAAATTAACACAAATCCAATATATTCACTTTTAATCATATTTATTCAATAACATCAATTAAATCTCAATTTTACAATTCAAACCCGACATTCAGTTTCCATCGCGAATTATCGTCAAGATGGCCGCCGTCCATCCTATTTCGATCGCGACCTGCCGAACCTCCCGATACCGCTCGCTATAATATCAAACTACCTAAACTACTAATAATTCTCCATCCGCGATTAGTTATCCCGAACACACACACACTCGCGACGCGCTATAATATTTTCCCCGGGGACGACTCGCCGAAGCCGTCTGGGAAGGCGGAGAATCAGGAGGCGAAATACAATTTTTCCCACTCACCGTTACTTCTCCAACGCAATCCAAACGCCAAGATTATCTCTCGCTCCTCTCCTTCAACAATTACTACTGCTTTCTCTCTCTCTCTCTCTGCTCTCTGTCGGCGCTATGATTTAGGACGAGTGTCTCCGTATTGAAAAATTATAATGGCGTCTCGAATCTCTATCTAAAGCTGCTTCTTAAAATCAAACTAAACTTGCTTTAGCGGTGTTCGAGCAACGAATCTTCAACACGTCTGTTCCTCTAGCGACTCTCTACGTCTACTATCTTCCACGTTCGAAACTCGACTATCTACGTCTACTCTCCTCAACTCTCGAGACGCAACTCTTCCAACGGCCATGCCGCTTCCGTCTTCTTCCTCGTCTTCAGCTCGCTATCTCTCTCGCTCCATATCTCCATCTCTCTCTGGCGCAACAGGTGTCTGATATGTCGTACCACTGATTTTATCAGCGTAGTCAGCAGTATATTAGCTGACGACTGCGGTTGATCCGTTCGGCAATCAGTGTTTTTTGTCAGCGCTATAAATGATCTAATTGGCTCAAAGAGCCGGCTATCCGCTGTCTGCGCCATCTACTCCAGGCGCGCAATTCGATTGCAGTTAGCGCTACGGGTTAGAATGACTTGCGCAATTCTCTCGTGCTGTGCGCCACGAACGCGCTAACATATAGTGGCACTAGGAATACGCGAGCGCTCCGCTGCACGCCGAACCTAATAATCGGCTCTCCCTCTCTTCTTCCTCCTCAGTCAGCGCTCAACATGGCGGCCGCGCGCGCAACACGTGCTCGCGCTCGCCGGGACGCTTTCCGCTCTTTCGGTGGCGCGCGCGGCTCGTGACGTCACGAGTATCTCTCTCGCGACTCCTCGTGTACCGTCGTCGTCGTCGCTCTCTCTCTCTCGCGGGTTCGCGAATCGCCCAGGTGACGCGTGTTGTGCGTGTATTCGCGCGTGCGCGCCGTCGGCCTCGTATTCGAACGCTCACGAGGCGCCGCGCCATCGTCTCGCGATTTCACGCGTGTTTTCCCGCACTCAAGTGTGTGTGAGGTGCTGTCTGTGTTGCGCAGAAGATGTGCAGCGATGAAAGCCGCCGTCTCCGTCGGCCCACTTCGTCCAAGGCTCGCTGATACCTTATCATCGTCGCTGCGGTGTTTCTCTCTCTCTCTCTCTCACTCCTTTGTGACAGGTAGGCTGGGCTTGCGGTGTCGTCTGCTGCTGCATACCTGTCTGCCGACGAACCGCTGACCTCGACACACGAAAGTCGCGAATTAGGTTTAATATTTAAATAGTGTTAAAATAGGCACGGGCCTCGGGAATGTCAGCTGGGCTTCGTTGCCCAGTCGTAATAGTAAAAGACCGATTTTACTGTGAGGTTCCCACCTCACAGATTTGTAATGTCTTAAACCTACCATGAAATATTCGTGGAAGATTTTCGGAATATTTCAACGGCATATTCCATGGAATATTTGTGGAAGATTGTTGGAAGATTTCAATGGGAGATTTCAAAAAACTTAAAATCTTCCATGTAATATTCCTGAAAGATTTTTGGAATATATTGACGGAATATTTCACGGAATATTTGTGGAAGAGTATTTTTTATTAAATCGTTTATTAATATTAATTATTCTTAACAAATATTGTGTATTTTTTTAAACATTTTCTCGCTTAGTTATATAGATTGTACATCCTAGTAAACAAATATCATACTTGCACATCCGAACCCCATGCTCTTCATAGCCTCACACGCTAAACTGTTACACCAGACATCCCCCAGTCCCAC
>JAPYZA010007169.1:0-13697 GCA_030522685.1 Eupelmus azureus
CTCTCTCTCTCTCTCTCTTTCGCCTGTACACCCACTCTCATGATGCGCCACTTTGGCGTCTTCGCCCGCGCGCGCAAAGAGCTCACTCTCGCGCGCTCGAGAAAATTATCGCCAAAGCGGCTCCGAGCGCGCAGGGAAATTACATTTCGCTCGTCAGCTTTCGCGTGTCGCGCGGGAGAAAAGGGAAACAGGAGCGTTATTAAAGAGCGATAAAATTGCGGGGGCTCGATCCGCCGTGACGTTTCGTGTGTATCGATCAAAGGACGCGGAGGACTTTGAGAATGTGAGGATTCGTGAAGGTTTGTTGTATAGTTTCCCTTGCGTCGAGATAAATAAATAAGTCACTTAATGACACTTTAACCTCAACTGCTAACTTTAAGATTTCTGGCTCTCGTGGCATAATAATACTGCCGCATAAGAGATTTTTGTCTCGTCCGCCTTTTCAACTGAAATAACCCGTTTTCACACCAGTATCAAAATGGACTATTAGGTCTCCTTAAATACCATTTAAACTTTTCAAGTCTTCGCAAATCGAGATCGATCCTCAATACAGCTCTATACCCGGAACCCTGTCGTCTTATCGCTTCCAGGAATAATATTTTGCCGGTCCTACGAGGCGCGTGAGCGCGAAAAATCCCGCGTCGTCGTTTATTACAGCGAGCGTGGCTAAGCCGTCTAAAATGAGCGTCGCGCGTGCGGGTATTGCGAACGAACGCTGCGTATGTGTGCGCTGGAGGCCTAACGTAAGTCAACACCAACGACTGCAGAACAACCGTTCGTCGAGTGAGCCGTCGAGGCCGGGTTTGCGCTGCCCTTCTGCTGTTGCGCGAGGTTTCATTGAAATTGTGGAGAAAAAGTATTATGTTTATTGAGTTGTGGATTTTTTGTTAGGTAAATGTGGTTGTTATTGGTATATTGGAAAGTTGAGTTTCGATAGTTTTAGTAGGTGTTTGTTAGATGTTATAATGTAACTATTTGCATTTAAATAAATGCATGGTATTCTATTTATTTGAATATTGATATGAATCCAAGTCTGTAGAAGTCTAAATTTAAATAGAAGTAGTATTTCAACAAAAAATATTTGAAAAATGATTGAACTATGTGTGTTGACTTTTATAGAACAAATAAAATATACATGAAAATATATACTAATATTATTTTACAGGATCGTAACTCACAAAAAGATTCGCATAGATTACAGTTTCTTTTAAGTACAAACTTTTTAAGGTTTCTCTGATATCTGTCTGTTTTCTTTCATTTTTATTCACAGTGTATCAGTTACAATGTATTTAAGATATTACACTTCTTTTTCTTCAATACTGAAGATCTTCTTTCAATTCTTTTTTTTTTGGTTTCACGATTGTGAAGATCTCTATGATTGATAATGATTTAGTTTGCTTATCTTTTGTTCCTTTCGCTCTTGAATAATAAAAAGTAGCGAGGCAGAAAAAATGATCAAAAATACAAAGTCTAAACCATTGATAAGATACTTCAATGATAATCGATCAACGCCCTTTCTCTATTGTATAGCGCCTTGAATTATATATTACACATGAGAAATTAAAAACCAATAAGTCACGTAAACTATGGCCTCCAAAATTGTCACCAATAATAAACACAATAAAACAGCAAATTTCTTCGATAACACGTTTTAAAACCCAAAAACACAAAACATCATATCCTACTATTATTATGCCTAAAGCAAACTATCCCAGTCATTCTCCAACCACAATAACACACTCATCCACAACCGGCCCCCTCAAAGAAAAATCACATTTCCATCCACGTCTCCTCACCATCCCGAAATCAAAAAGCCCAAAACCTCCCCCAGAAGCGCATCTCCGGAAAACTCGGCGGAAGTTCTTCTGCCGCTCGTACCCCCCGAGAGCCGCCCGATGAAATATTCATGCTTTCGACGAGCCGCCACCCGCGACGCACTTTCCTCCTGGAAAAGACGAGACGCGTGGCGAGCGCGCGCGCGATGTTGAATTCATTAGCGGCGCGCACGCGACGTCGATCTTCCAGGATTCTTGGGGGGAACGGAGGGGGGGCTGTTATCGGCGGCACACGTACGAGCCGCGACAGGAAAAGTCGCGTGGCCGAGGCGTGCGCCGCCTTAAATCGCGGCTTGGACTGGGAATTTTAATTGAGTCGAGGATTGATCATCGGCCGCTTCGGTGGCTGGCTGCGTGAGGTGAATTGGGAAGGGTTTTTGGGATTGGTGTGGTTGGTTTGGTGGAGTGAAAGGAGAGTAAGGTTAGCTTAGGTTTTGTAAAATTGTTAATTATGAGAAGAAGGTATTTTTATTTTGTGAATTAGTCAGGTTTTCATTGAGATTCGAGCGGTTATATGGATTCGGAATACGTAATTATAAAAAATGAAAGACACTTTTTTTAATTCCTCTTGCGCTTTGTGTACTTCTACTGTCTTAACAGGTGCGCCGCTTAGCTTTGAGATTAAAATTATCGCACGATCGAGGAATTTTAATGACGGCGATGGTATGTTTAGGTACAATCTTGTGCACGTTTAAAAATAATATTTCAAAGTTGCGATTTTTACCTTAATAATTTTAGATTAGCAAGTTTCGAAATATACAATTGGCTAAATGTCAATATTAATACATAATATTACTTAATTTAGGGCTTGCAAACTATTATTAACACTTGATTTATTTTATCGCAAAAATTTCAAAATCAATCAATATTGGCTTATTTCACCAGTTATTAAACAATTTCGATAAAACGGCAATGTTGAAACAGTGGTTACATAAAAAGCGAGATTAATAAAAAAGTTTGAAAAATGTCGATGTCAAACGTATTTTCATGCCTACCAACATGAATCATGAGAAAGATTTTAAACTGTAAGTCGGCTCGTTCAAAAAGCACATAAAATGGTTTAATAATGTCTCACTCTCGCTTGCTTTGCGTAAGAAAGAAAATAGGAAAGAAAAAAAGTAAGATGCATTAAGACAAAGAGCAGAGAAAGACGACGGAAAGAAGAGAAGATGCACTAAGGAAAGGCGTAAAGTAAGTAAAAAAGTAAGCTTGAAAACAACTTTATTTTCTGGCCTTAAACATATTTACAGCGATGCTCAAAGTTTCAAATTTAAGCAGGATATATTTATACATATATTTTGTAAAAGTGTTAATTTAATTTTTACTTAACCCTGCCAACAAATTGATTATAAATAAAAATTAATTCTTCAACATACTTTATCTCCAAATTTCATCCAAATTCGAAAAATCCTATATTCACCATAAAATATCAAAGCCTTTAAATATTAAACCAAAAAAGCATTCACCACGTAATTTTAAATCTCACCAAACCACCACCCCAGCCCTAGCACTCCCCAAAACACACATCCGCCGCATTTTATTTTCAATATCAACCAGCGCCGCATTCACAGACTCTCAATTCAAAGGCCTCACCCCTCCCCCACAACCAACTTTCCGAAGGCGAATAAGCGTTTTCAAAAATTAGCGCTCGCGAAACTCGGCGAAAACAAAAACGCCAGAAAAAAGCGAAACTCAAACTATAGCGCCTCTGCCCCTCGCTCCACACAGTCTGGGAGTTTCTTGCTGTAACTAACTGCTAGCGAATTTATCGAGGTTCCAACTCTCTCCCAGGCTCGCTCCCCAGCCTGGAGGCACAGCGCCCGAGGTATATATACGGAGGAAGTTTGCGCGGGTCCCCTGCGAGCGGAGGTAACTCTCGAGAGCTAGAGGAGAGTTTCGAAGTCGTAGTTTATGAATTTATAGTCGCTGCCGCCGCCGTCTAAAATCTCGGAGCGCGACGAGCCCCGCGGGCTCCGCGCTGTATTCGCCCCAAGATTTTCCGCGGCGACGAAGTTAACGGGCCGCTTCTGGCTGGTAGTTTTCGTGCTCCCGGGCTGCTTTTATGTTTACTTTCTGCAACGAGTTGGTAGAAAAAATTTATGGAATCGCCAGTCGCGATGCTTGATTATTAACGTGTATCCGGCAAATTGCGTTAAAGGATATTTCGATTAGAAAATGAGAATAATGCTCAAGTAATGTCTCACATTTGAAGGGGAGTTGGAAAATTGTGGTTGGGCGCGGAAACGATTGCAGTGCAAAACTACGTACGTATGTAGATACCGAGGGATCGCGTATTCCGTTTCCCGGAGACCACGACGCGAGAGTTCCAGTTACACTAGTATATATATGAAGTATCGTGCGCTGTAGAGGCTTGCTCTTTGCCTCGTTTGCTAGGCTGTGAACAGCGTAGGTGGTTGTGCGCGTTTTTGTTTTACTTTGTTAAAGGCTTTTGCTAGGAAGTGTGATGGTGATACGCAATTAAATTGATAAATACAATTTTTGTAATATTAAAGCCTTGTTTGTATCAGAGAAATTTACAAATCTATAATTTTTTTACGAAATTATTAAGCAAAGTAAAAAGTCACGGTATTTGAAACATAAAAATATTGTGGCATTGATGAAACTAAAATTAATTTCCTAATTATTTCAGAATTATTCTCAAATTATAATAATTTAAGACTGCTTTAAAACAAGAATTACGTAAACAAAAACTTATAAAATAATAGAGTAAGAAATGATATCAAGTTTAAAAGACTATTATTTATATAATTAATATTCTATGTTAAACTTATTAGGCTGAAGAATTTCTACAAAATTTAGCATTTACATTTAAACACACAATTTAGTGTGTGCATATTCGGTGCTTTAAATAATTCCCAAAAATTCTCGTTTTTACAGTCTAGTGACTTCACGCAGAAGCAGCCAAGCATCACCGAAGTCACCTGCATATCGCCGATTTAGCTGAAATTCTATTGTTACTCCTATAAATTTCAGTTATACCGCTCTGCTATTTTTAAGGCAAAATATTTGTTCTTATAAAACTCATTAAACTAAATAACCAATAATCTTTTTCTAAAATCAAACATAGTTTATCGCTAAATTGATCTATGATAAAACAATCAATTTCATACAGACATAAATCTCTCCTATCTCATAACTCAATATCCCACTAAAAAACAAACCAAAAATAAAATCCACATTTGAATTTTACCAAAAATCCCTAACAAACCCAAGCCCACCTCTAAAAACCAACTCAACTCACCCAACAACTCTCGAATCCCGCTCAAACCCAACCCAGCCATCAAGTCGATCATCCGTAACGCCGAGGCGCGCTCACGGCCTCGCTCGAAAAAGTCGCACCTCGCCCATATCCCGTATATATACACACCACAGCGCAACTTATTCCGTAAAGTCGGACATTCCGCTCTGTTTTGCCTCAGGGGGGGCCCCGCCGTCATACCGATACATCCACGAGTCTGCGGTCACGGTCCCCGGCGTTGTTCCCGACACTGTCAGCCGCAGCGCGCGCGCAGAGGCACCCACCGTGTCTCCGCTTCTGACGCGACTGTGAGCTGGGTGTGGGCGAATCTGCGCAGCGAGCTTGCATAATTGCGCCTTGCTGTGTGTGTGTGGTGCGGGGCGAGCGAGGCACCTGCTTGGATCGATATGGTTTTGTTTGATGGGAGCTGGGTCAGGTGTGGTGGACAGGTTATTTTTAGGTATTTGATTCACTTACGGTTGGTAGGTGTTTGTGGCTGGTTGTGATACTCACCTGAAACAGAAAATAGAAGTGACGTTTAGAAAGAATAATACTTTGATTTCAAGACTATTTTTCAAAAGATGTATTAACATTTGATTGAAACAATCCTAATTATCTCCACAATATTCAAGTAGTAAAGATTCAACAACCTCCCATCACAAACTCATCCAACAAAACCTCCACGTTCGCCGTTAATTACCTCGCGTCACCGCGCGTCCATGACTAAACCCCCCGCTTATCCATCCACCCCGCATCGGCACCCAAACCCCGTCGTTCTCCAAAAACCAAATTTCCCTTTGTGTTTTTCTAAGCTACCTCATCTCCTCGGGCATTACGTCAGCGCGTGGCGCTCGTAAAAACGCGATCCCGGAAGCGTCCGACGCCTGTCCCGTGTTCGCGAGCCATACGTGCCTCTTTCAGAAGAGAGAGGCTCGACGATGAGGAGATCGAAGAGTCCCGGCACGTATAGGAAATTATGAGGGGACACGCGCGCGCCTGAGTCGAGAGGGAAGGCTGAGGAATCAGCGGCTTTCTTGGAAAATCGGAGGACCGAGCTGGTGAATGTGGACGGGGGATAATGAAAGATGAAATTTGTCGACAAGTGGGATTTGTTGGGTTTGATTAAGGATGCGATCATGAAAAAATTAAATTATATTGTCTGTAATGAAAATGAAAAAGTAAAATGGGATATTGCCTATTTTTCTGAAGTTCGTTTATTTTTGAAGCGTATTATCAGATTGTGATCGGGAAATGGGAATCGAATTCTTAAATTAAATCATTGCTGGTTCATTTTCTAATCCTACGATGGTATTTGCATTTTTAGGATACATCTAACTTGCTTGGCCCACCCACGGTAACTGATCTGAACCTGATCCCCGAAGATCCGGAAAGATAAAGGCGTCCGGACGTGATGTTAACCACAACAGTCCCCTGTGTAAACTGTTGTCTCGGTCGTGTACGGGACGCATCTTTGACCTGGCTCATCCCTACGATAACTTCTGATGTTTTCGTAAGACAAATTGCTCTGTTGTGGTTTGGGTGGATTTTTACTTCACAATAATAAGACTACACGATACTTACAGAAACTTTTGTAATAGAAACTTGTACTTTTAATAGTATATGACTATGATTAGCTTTTAATTATATAGATATCTTAATGCTTTATTTTAAAATCAATAAGCAAAAGAATTTTTGGTTTACTTTACAATAATTACATATCCAGCTACTGCACTCTCACACCAACTATTAAAAATCATTCTTTAATTTAGCTACTTTATAACAATTTGGCACTCAAGCCCTCATAATTACATACCCCGCAAGCATCATCACTCGCAAAAACAGCTTGCCACCTTACTGCTTAAAAAATCGACCGGATAATTATCCACTCGCATCGAACTCTCGCTCAAAAAAAGCCCTCCCCCTACGAGAACGGTAAAAAACTGACGCAGAGAGCTGTCACAAAGAGAGCCCCGGGCATCCGCGCCGCACGTCAATGGGCCGCGCTTGCGCGCATTCGTCAGCCTCCTCGAAGTTCTGAAAACGCTTATGCAAAAGGGGAGAGAGCCACCGGCTGATCGTGTACACGCATAACAGATCGGCAGGCACGTTCGGAAATTTCGAGCGAACACTTGCATCGTGACTGGGCAGTTAACACCTCGGCTCTCTCGTGGAATATAAGCTTATAGGCTCTGCCTCCCGGTCACGGCGATTAATCGGAAGGGAGGCGAGAGCCGAGGAAAGTCACGCGTCATACGCGCTTTGCGGAAGACGCTATCATTTTTAATTTCGGATGTTCTATTGAATTTCGCTGTCTTGCAGCGAGCGGGTAATGTAAAAAGGCTCGCGCGTGCAGGAGATGATAAACGATGCGTGGCGCGATGCTTTTTGCGGGAGAGGGGGAGAGTTTTTCGCTTTTTGGACGAGGGATGATCTTTTTTATTCTGGAGAATCGATGTCATTGGGATGATTTAAGGGGGACTGGGTGGTTTTTCGAGTGGCTGGCGGTCGGGCGGAAAGTGTGAAAACATTGGTGTCATTTTGCGGCGGGATGTTTGGAAACGATGATGCTGGATTATTTGAAAAATCAGCTGGAGTAATGAGTTAACAGTTTGGCGTGAAGGTTATTTTTTTTGAAAGTCAGCTTTACAATTTTATATTTTTAATCCAGCATTTTTTTACTGCATAAAAAAATTATAAATTTTAGTTTTATAAAAATGTTTTGTAATATCTTTATTTTTAAATTAAATTTTAAGTGAATGTTCCAAATAACTTATAAAAGAATGAGATTAACCGAGAACTGCGGGGGCACGGTTAAAATAAAAAAATGTTATAATATTTTCTATTTTCTCATATTAGTTTGCTGTAAACTCTACAATTAATAAGATTTAATAGTAATTTGCTATGTAAAAATACATTTATTACAGAATATTTATGTTATACAAAATCTTCCTCTATAGTCCTTGCTTATATCCGATATCTGTTACCATACTTCAATTAAACTCACATCACCAAACCTACAACAAGCTATAAAAATATTCATCCCAAAAAAGAGTAAATATCAGACCAACCCGCCCAATAAAACTACCACCCCATCCCCGCACCCACATTTCTCCAAACCAACCCACCAAACCATCTCAGATCACCGCTCATCAATTCAATCCTCATATTCCACCCACAAAAAGAACCTCGAGAGCACCTCACTCGCGCGCACGCGTCCTCTACCCGGACACAAAGAACGCCACAGCGCGCAACAAACGGCTCGTAATCTCATGCAAAGGAATCGGCGGCACGTGGCCGTGTTACCACTCTCCCCGCGCGCGCATCTCCTATGTGCAAACAGCCTTCCCCGAACGGGCAAACACGAGCACGCGCACACATATTCCTCGTATATATCTGGCGACGAAAAACGTGAGACGGAAGGGACACTCGAAACGCGCATCAGCGCTTCCGGAGAAAGCCGGGGAGAGAGGGAGATGAGGTAAACCTGCCCGATAAGTGTGCGCGACACGCGCGTGTGTAATAGAGGAGGGGAAGGCTCCTCGGAAAAGCCGAGAGTGCGTTGACCCAGCTAGAGTGCGCTGACGCGGGGTTTCGGATTTCCCGTGTGTGTGGGCGCGCGACCGAAGGCTAATACACGCCGCTCTCTCTCTCGCTTACACTGTTTCACCTGCACTTCCTCTTGACGGATGGGGGAGATGGACGCCGGAGTGGTTATTGTGGAGATGTGGCCTTGGGTTTTCCTGAGGACGAGTGGATGGGTGATTTGGTGGGTGGTTTTTGGGATGAGGGTGGTTGTAGTTTTGGGTGCGTATTTTGGATTTCATGGTCTTTTTTATGGGTTTATTGTCTTATTGAGGGTGTTGGATGCGAAATGTTCTTGTTAATGTGAGCGCTTAAGATCTGTTCTTATGGGTAACAATAGATAACCCAAATTTATTATTTAATAGATACAGTTTGCATCAAATTCATAAGAGTAACCTTAATGATCGCTCTCCTCTGTTTTACCAAAACAAATTAAACGCCGGGTCATTTATCATCTTACGATGCGCGATCAATTTGACAACGCTGCCTAAAATATTGCCAGCTCGGATTAGTGTAAGTGTGTGCGTGAAAGAAATTGAATCCATTTGCACGCTATTCCTTAATCAATTATATCTTGCACCTCCCCTAAGGGATACGCACCTAAGTATTCCCGAGAGTTGTAGGGATACGCAACACGAGAGCGTACGTCGGCGCAGCTCTACCGTGACCAGAAATTATTTTCGTGACTAAGTCTTATAATGGCCTAATTATCATTGATCGGTGTACTTTAAAGGAACTATTATGTAATGTTAAGAGTGTAATTGATAATTTATTGAATAATTTAAGCCAGTAACAGTATTTATGTATAAAAAATGAACGATACTTAAAAAGAAATAATATTTCTGTCGACATTCAAATCAGTGTATGTTATTGCATGGAAGAAAAATTTTACCACTAATAATCAATAGTTCTGCAAACGTTCTTATTTTAATTTCATGTTAGAATGACCGTTGAAGTGATGAATGAACACTGCAGCATCTTTCGGCAAATATTAATTGATTGTTCATATTAACTGGTACGACAGCAACAATGAACGCATGCATATTCAGGCACAATCACGGGGGGAGTGTTTGCGTCAATTATTCAAATCCATTACAGGATAATCCGGCAAAACCTTATACATCGCAATCAGAAATTACAAGCTGCGTACACCGCAAGAGCCTATAATTACGCGATAAAGACGTGGAGGTAAGGCCAGGCTAAAAACAAATACGTTAATTGCTACAATGAGGGACGCCTTCGGGTTATCTTCGAATCTTAAAACAAGCCTTTTTCGCCAATTCGGTCGCACGTATACTTTACTCATTCATCGTTCTATTATATAACAATAGAAAAATTCCCTCTCTGATTTGTTTTAATATATAATTATACATACGACAATAAGGAAAAATTCACAATTATATTCCTGATACCAGGATTTACCAAAAGTGACTTTGTCCCCTTAAACATCAATACCCATCACTCTTCTTAACCCAAGAAGAAAGCCCTCAAAGTCCAAGTTGCACCCATCACTTTCTAACCTGCTACTCCCCATCCCAAACCCATTGAAACGAGCCAGAAGAATCAGCTGCTCGCGAGACAACCAGATCGTAGAGATAGCAAAGTTTGCACAATATCTCGAGAAACTCACGTCTTTTGCTAGTGGATCGCATCTCACTATTACTGAACGTCGAGCTGGTATAGGCAGTCAAGCTGAGAGAGCGAGAGAGAGACTGTGGATGCACACACGCACACAGCGACGGAGCCAGGGCGCCGGCCTCGCCCAGGATTTATGGGCAGGCCATTGTTTTACCAGGCGATCGTTAGCGCGCGTACCCAATTAGTCAGGCGCGCGTCTCCGTGTATATATATATATATGTATATATACGCGTGCGTCGGCATGTGCATGCGATGCGCGTGCAACGCCTCTCTCCTGTCTGTGTATACGTGAGGGAGACGCTGTTGCAGACGGCCCAGGCTCGTAATAATGCGGATCCATCGGTAAATCGGTAAATCAGCGTTTTGTCGTTTTAATTAAAAATAGGGAGGTTGTTAAAAAAAAAACGCGGTGCGTGCGGTCGCGTTTTTCTGCCGAGCAGGTGGGAGTTGAGGGATCGGCTGCTTTATGGGCGGATTGGGTAATGAAAGCGTCTTAGAGCTTGCGTTGAGGTAATTATGAAGGAAATGCACTAATTGAGAGTTTATGGGTACGTGATTTATTGTTTTTTTCATTTGTAAATGATCCAAGTGGGTAAAAATAGATTAATTGGAGGTGGTTCATAAATAAATTTTGTAATAATATTGACTGGATATTGTTTTAATACTTTTTCTTTCTATGAGTATTAAGAAAAGAATTTATTTTTCATACTCATTATATATGTGACTTTAAGTTCATAATTAATAATTGGATAAGCTATTTATCAAAGTTTTTTATATTTCTAATAAAAATGAGTATAACTAAATTAATTATGAGAATGCTTCAAATATAACCCATCACACCTGATATAATGTATTCATGAAAAAATAACAAAACAAATCGAAAAAACAGGTGAACAATCTATTTCTCAAAACTCGTTTCCCATTTTTTATCATTCTAAATCATCGCAATGATTCTTTCAGAAGTCGCGCATCCCACTCGACTGGTTCTCCACCAGGAGCCATTAATAAGTTCCCCGAGCGAAAAAAAAGCAAAGAATAAATAAAACGAACCAAGTCACTCCTCCAAGTCAGTAAAACAGAAAAAGAAACTAGCCTCCCTAACAGCTCGACAAACATCCAAATCAAAAGGAAAAGGCTCGCGAGTTAGCGAGCGCGCAAAAAAAGGCAGAAGGAGTCGCAAATATCCATTATTCATCGAATCGAGCGGTCTCAGCGCGCGCCCCCCCTTAACGGAAAACCGAGAGAAGCTGCGGCGTGGCCGCTTGGGCGCGTAAAAGTGAGCAAATCGTCGTCGTCCGTGGCAGTGTAAACAGGCGTGCTATGCTGCCGGGCGCGCGCGGCGACGAGTGCCTCGAAAGTGAAGCCTCCTCGCTCTATCGTCCGGCTAATTATGCAACGTCATAAATTAAATGCAAACAGCGGAGCCGCGCGACGAGGAGTCTCTCTTTTTTGCCGGGTAGAGAGAGAGAGAGGACTCTCCGATTTTCTCTCCCTCCTTCGCCTATTTACATTTTGCAATTGGCTCTCCGCCAGCCGAGGCAATTCGTACGTCGAGGATATGCCCCCGCCTACGCGGCTGCGCGCGCGCTCGCTCGGTTAGATGAGCTGCTGCTGCCGCCGGAGTCGTCGGCCGATTTGGCTTCGGCTGTGCGCGCACTTAAGCCCGAGTACTACTACTACTCTTTTCTTTATTCCCGCGCTGCTTCTGCGCGCTTCTTTCTCTTCTTTTTCTGCGACTCTTTCTATATGGCGTGGCTCGCTGTTTTCGTCCTTATGCTGTGCCAGATGCTTCGCTTCCCCGGGTTTCGCTAAGGATAGCTTCTTTAGGTTGAGAGAGGAGTGTTGCGAGTTCGCTGATGATTGATTTCGCATTGGGGATTTTTTGGTGGAGTGTATTGATAAATAAAGTCGGGGTTAGGAATACTTGTTAAATTATTTACGGAAAGTAGTAAATCGATTCGGTGTAGGTTTTAATAAATATAGTTCTTTTAATTTACATAGTCATAAATAGAATTATTGTAGTAACTAACTATTGACTTTGCCAATTTTATATCTTTATAGTTTTTATTTTCACATCATTATATCTTGTCTCATTTTCATTTTTTATGACACAATAAAGCACAGCTTAGCATAGAATCTCGACTCAACAGTTCTCTACACGGACGTCATTTAAAATTGCATAATCTAAAAAATATTCACAACGCTCATCAGAATCACCATAGAAAAAACATACAAAATGCACAACTGCACCGAAAAGCGCTCATTCATTCACGATGTAACAACGCGAATAAAACGGGCTAAGCCACGAGGAAAAGCGCGCGCAGTCAATCCGGAGCATCCAATTATTATTCAACCCAGAATGACATAATTTTCCGCTTCATTCGCTTAAAAAAGTCCTGCAGCTCCCTCCCCTACTCCCACCCCAACGTATCCCGCATCCGCATTCTCTCCAATTAAAAAGCGACCTCATGCGAAGAAGCCTCTCCTTTCATGCGACAGAAAAAACCCATCCGACAATCGCTCTGTATACCCAGCAGCGAAGAAAAAGCGGAGAAAAGTCGAGCGATTATAATGGAGTGGCGCACGACGATCATCCCTGCAAAAAAAGAGCTCGCGTTTTGCGCGCATATATACATACACACACGTTGCCGCTCAATTGACAATGCCGCCTCTCCTCTTCCGAGCGAGTAAGCCGTGTAACGATTAACCGATCCTCGCGTCCAATTAATTATCGTCGCGCTCGCGCGATCCACTCTCGTAGCTTAGAGGAGGAGGAATATCGCAGTGGCGCACTGCTCCTGTGCGCCACTAATTAACGCCCGGCTGCCTCGACGAGCGCCCGCGAGAACACTTCCAAGTTGGATGAGGAGGAAACGTATATATTCGAGTGAGGGGGTGGGGGAGGGTATGAGGGAGTTTGGAGTGCTGCCGTTTTTGCGCTCGCGGATATTGGAGGAAGTTTTAGTGTATGTGGAAATCGCGGATTCAGTTGGTTGGTGTGGATCGGGGCCGATACTGGGTCATTATTGAATATCGGGGAGTGTATTAAAAATTACGGGTTTGAAATAGTTTTTTTCTTATGTTTCGAATTTAAAATGGATGTACGAAATAATTATTAATAAAATGTCATTCTCAGACTAAACTTGTATTGCAGTGAAAGTTACGGCAAGGATAGATATTTAGTAAAAATAATTACGCCTCGACCGCAAACTAAAACCGCAAAATAAAAAAGAAAACGCAAGCAAGCTATTAATTCTTATAATGAAAAACGCCGAGAAAAAAGAATGTAAAATCGAAAATGCGCAGAAGTTAAAATTAGAACAGAATGCAGAAAGGGAGTGAGAGTGAAATTAAAAATGTAAGAGGCTAAATGAGAAAAAAGC
>JAPYZA010007170.1:0-10384 GCA_030522685.1 Eupelmus azureus
TCTTCTAAAATGTTTCGCGTTTTTGTTTGACAATTTGATGGAAAAGAATCTCTATTCTTATGCTTCACCTTTGTAAATATTTGTTCTATTTAATTAATTCAGCAGCAAGCGCAACAATACCACTGATATTAAAGATATGAGTTCGCAGAACAAATTACTGCAATGTACACTGATGCACATTTCCTTTCTACAAACTATAAATTATGTAACAATTACAGAAGATGCTACAGAATTTCTGTTCAGTTGTTCAGAAGTTGTACATGACTTTCTCACAACTTTAATGATACTAAGATTGTATTCAATTAACCTTACCTTTCTTTATATTTCACGTGCACCATCTAAAGTAAATACTTGGAGTATTATTAAATTGAAATCAAACGTAATTCAAAATGTAATAAACTTAAAAACCTTGATATTAAAATAATGGATTACTTTGATTGAAATTCGAAAATATTTTGCAGATATACTATTTATATCTCTGTAATTTTGAGATTTCACAAGCTGTATGTATATATGCTGATCAACTTTTACAATCTAAATTAATGGTTCGTTCCCAGTCATGTCCTTCTTGATAAATTAATGCATAAAGAAATTTTACCAAGAGATATGTGCATTGGTATCACCTACTAAACTGCTATTTTAAATTTCATGAGTGCAAAATATCGCTGCTCTTGACATCTCAGTTTCTATTAAAGAAATCCAGCTGTCTCGAATCACGTGTGATAAATGATACTGAGTTATAAATACGAACTCTTAGTTGCGCTCAGTCAAAAACAGACGCAGCGAAATTTTCATTCCGATAATTATTCTATTTTTTCAACCATCGACTTCAGAAATAATAACAATCAATTTGTTTGTTAGCGCTAGCATAAGCAAGCCAAATGACTAACGCTATTTACATTTTTCGAAACATTGTGATCTTTGTCACAAGACGCATCAACCAAGTCTCAAGTCTATATGGCTCTGCCGAGCGCCAGTCTGTATTTTTGACTTTTATGACGCTTACACGGCGTCTCGACGCTCGTCCAAAACGCTATTTCTAATCTACTTCCTTTAAAAATAACATTTTATTATTAGCAAGTTGGAATACATGAAATACACACAGGATATCAAAGATATTCCGCGTGAATCATGCTCATCTCGCTCACGAGGCCGGGGAACTTCCTTGTAATACTGAAAGTTTTATGTAATAATTTTCCGCGCAAGCTCCGGCCAAGCTTTCGCTGCCAATAAATTGTTTTGCGCTCGGTTTTAAACAAATATTTCGCTGGCAGTTGCGCGCTCGAAGAAACGTTTATCGGGACTATTTATTTGACGCTTTCTTGGACGCGAGCAATTAAGCTTGATGGTCTTAATGGAATGTTGAATTTGCATAACATAATATCTTGTTTATTGTTCGTGAGTCATACGGCGAGGCTCTCTTTAAATTGTCGTGCTATTAAGTGCAATTTTGCAACTATACATAGCGATTAGGGTAAACAGGGTTTACTCGAGTTCGGGGGAAACTCAATGTTGCGGAAGAAAAAAATACTTTCACTGCGCGACTGCTGGCTGTGATCGTGTACATATTTTTTTGCACAATTTATGTGGTTATTAATTCATGAAGTGAATTACAATGAATCATTGTTTTTGTTAGAATGATTATGAAAATATTTTAATATTTAAAATGTTATTGAAAACAGTTTCAAACATTTAAATACAAAATGGTTTTTAATTTAAACTCTTGTGTTTTATGAATCTCAGTCCACGTTATTTCTAATATTATACTTGAATAATTCAAAATTTTTTTTAATTCTAAAGCCATTAACTAATATAGCAATGTTTATTGTTACAAAGAAATCACGCAAACGTCAAAAAATAAAAATCAATTTAAAAACAACTAATAATATTTAAAAAAAACTAAAGCACTTCTTCAACTTCAATAATCGACAGAACCTCAATCCCAAAATTTCCCTTCAACAACAAACAATTCAATTAAACATCCAACACCACCCATCAAACAATTATCAACCCAACCTCACCGCCCGGCGAAAATTCAACCTCGTAAAATCATCTCGCGGAGCCGTCCCTCTCGGAGTCTGATTTTCGTGCGCGCTATACTCGAGTGCCTCATCTCCCGTCGCGTTGCGTCATCGCGAGCACGGCTCTAAAAGCGACGCCGCGGCAAAAATATACCCGGCGCAAATCGCCCAGTGCGCTCGGCTCTCGCCTCTCCTTTTTCTTCCTTTTCTCCGTTTCGTAAGTAAACAAACGGCGCGCACGGAGCCCGCCGCGGCCCGAGAACCACTGATAAGACAGCCGGCGATGTTAGCTGGAGAGAATTCGCGATGAGCGGAGAGAGAGCTTTTTTTTCGTTATCTGTGGATGATTGAATTGTTTTTTTTTCTTTTTTAATTTTGAAGGTTTTTTGTTATCTGGCGGGCCGGTTATTTGTTCGCGATTATTTATAAGTACGGTTTGAAGTATGATACGGTTTGAAAATAAATCTTGCGGGTTTTATCAATAAATCTAAGTGAAGGAATGCGTTGTGAATTAAGTGCTAAATGTAATTTGAAGTTGGAAACTCTTGATATTGATCGTTATTGAATAGTTTAAATACTTCTCGAATAATTGATGAAAATAAAAAAAAAAATAAATTACGGTACTATAATTATTATTAGATCACAATAATCTATTTTTTATTCGTAATCAAATGGTCTAACATATACTTAATTTAAAACGTTAAAATAATTTCCGTGTTGTAAGTAGGAGGAAATTTAGACTCGCCAGTATAGTCTAAATAAATCCTTAATGTAGAGCTATCTCTATTTTTAAGCTTTAAATTATTTAATTAATTATTGTAAGTGCAATGACTATAGCCTTTTAAACGGAAACAATCTGTCTAATAATTAGTTTTATCTTTTAATTGATTTCAAAGAATTGTAAGTACTATATTGAAAATTCTCCTTTATGACGTAATTACCATACATTTTCTATCTATAACTTTCCACAGCTTTTTGTATAACACTCAGGAAATTGATTATTATTCAGGAAAGTCATTGATTAAGCATGAAAATGCAATTAAAAGCACGCTACCGAGTCATTTATCCATTTTATCTCCAACCTTGGCATTCTCCGGGATTTCCGATGTATTCTTGAGATTAATAAATTGCTATAAAAAGAAAATAATGATTTCGGCTCTATTCATTGATTATGAAACAATGATTATCGACTGTGATCCAATATAAAGCATTAAGATAACAGAAAAAATGAGATAACTAGAAGTCGGAAATTGAATATTGAAGACTTTAGCAAAAAGTATTTTAAAAATAATAAGACTGTTGTTATTTTTGAAATAGTATTTTTTATTTTGAGTAAATTGTCCTATTTTTTTAATCTATCTCATTCAATAGTTAATGATAGTTATGAATAAAACCACATTTGTATTTTTTTCTTTTTATTTAAAATGAACATTATCTAATCTAAAACATACATCCAGAATTTGATAATAATACCAGGACTTTTATTTATTTTTCTTAGCATACAAATCATAAAATTATCCTTTTAAAATAAAACAATGAAGTACTGCTTCTCAATAATCGGAAAAAAAACCCTGAAAAAAGTTACTCCTTATAAGATAGATCGTTCAAAGTCTTCATGATAACTATTAATTAAGCGTTTTCTCTGCTAACTGCCCATGACGTTCCCACCGTGGCTGTTATCCCAATCCCTTGTTTTTCTTCCATTATCGACATGCTGCATTGAAACCTATAAAAAAAAATGATCTGAGAAAAATACGCTGAAACTAGAAAATAAAAAGCGGCATTAGCATTTACGTAATTTCCAGTGAAAACTACTCTAGCTGAATGCATGCAGGAAAGGCTGGAAAAAAACGTTTTGTTGTGTCTACTGCGGTTCCTTTCACTAAGGGAAAAAGTGTATTAGGAATTCCGGTTTCCAGAAATAGAAATTCCAGTTTTCAACAGTAGTGCGTTCTACGTCAAGTGGAATTTACGAGTTTACGCATAAATTTTTCTTCGCCTGATTAAACGAAAATTTGTGTAAGAATTTTCCCGAGAAATAAACGGTCTTTTAATCTGAAGCTTTACTAAAACTTATGTTATCTTTATACATTTAAATGAATTTAGAGAACTCGGCAGCTAAATCGTGGAAAATCTGATCTTTTTATCTTAATTAGACAACGTAAATCCTAATTATGATAACATTTTTTCACCTACACCATTAGCAACAAACTCCCTAACATATTTTGCTCGATAGAAAGTCAAAAACATTAGCCCCAGAAAATCATTAATAATTTCAGCTCCTTCAATAACCCCAATCACGCCAATACCCAAGAAATCCACACAATCATCAAATAATCACCAGTCCGCGCGCAGCCACTGCCACAATTTCCCCCAATCAAAACCCACGATAAACCCCATTCTCCACTGCACCGCACCGCTTCATAAGAAAATCGAGCGCGCATTCCCCGATCTATCCACACACAAACCAACGCGCTGCGCCCACCGCCCAATATCCACACTCTTTTCCAGCGCTCGCTCCTATACATACATACTCGCAAGCCTGGCCAGAGTCGCCGAGATAAGCGAAATCCAGTTAGTTAGCAAGAAAGAGAGAGAGCAGAGAGCGAGAGAGCAAATTAACGGAAAGTCGCGCGAGCTCTCTCTCTCTCTCGAAAGAGAGAGGTCGTTAAACCGTGCTCTCGCCGGCTGCAGCCCGTGCGCGCGGCGCTCTTGCATTGACAGGCGGCCCCGCGCGCGCTCGCGACTCTTTTATGCGCGAGCGCGCGGCGCTATTTACGATCGCGGCAATATAGAGGGCCGCGAGCGCGGGGAAAATCATAACTGCGCCTCGACCCAAATCTATGCGGGGCTTGGGAGAGGATGGCAAGACCGAGCGCGCTCGTTTTCCGTCGCGGAGCGAATTTGTGGATTTGGATTGGACGGAGATTGGATGGAGCGAGTGGTTTTGGTTTTGGTTTTTGTTGTGGGAGGGGGTGGTTGGTGGGGTTTTGAGAGTTTAGTGGTTTTGGATGCTGTGATTGCTGTTATTTGAGGATGGTTTTTTTTCTTGTTAGTGGCTGATTGGTTTGAAAGGTCCATTTGGATTTATGGGGTCAGCTGTAGATTTGAAAATCCTTTATTAGATACTGATGTTTATTTTATATTGCTGGCTATGTTTTCAATATCTACGATTAGCTGTTGCGATTTGTCTTTTTATTTTGTATTTGGAATTATTATTTGATATATGCAACTTTAATTATTTTCATACATGACACGCGACTGTAAAAAAAATACAGTGCAGGAAGAAATTTATGATAACCATAATTCCAATGTATACGTTAGTCAAGAATTCCAAATATGATACAGCTTAACTCCATATTGGGAATCTGGAAAAACCCATGTGCTCGAATGTTCAAAGTTTGTAGCCAATATCTGACAATAATTTTTTTTTACATTGAATTCCATATGCAGCGATGAATAATAATTCGTAAATCAATCAGTGCCAATAATTTAATACGAAGCATTAAAGGCGTTCAACCCAACAATATAAGTAATAATATAAATTTTATAAAATTGAAGTGCTATCAAAGAACCGGTTGCATTGAGATCAGTATCAAGACTTTCACAAGCTAGTACCGAACACAAGAAAAACTGCAATTATTGTATTACTATCGCTCCGCAATTTATCTTAATATTAAATCTTAATATTAATTATCTTAATATTAAATTTCACATTCACCACCAACTATCGCCATAACAAAAGACATCTTTCAAAATCAAACAATAAATAAAAAACCGACCCCCAACCGGAAACGTACAAAAAACAAAAACAAACAATAAACTTAAAAAAACATATATATAAACACTCCGTTTCCTTTTTAAAAACGTCTGCCCCGTCATTCCTTTCGGCGAACGCCAAAAGAAACCGAAAACAATGCCACGAGCATCGAATCCTCGAGCTGATAAAGTGCACCAAACCGCCGGTGCACAAAAGGCCGAGACAGCCGCGCGAGCGCGTAGGAAGTTTACGTGACGTTGCGACGAACGGAATCGCTATACGGAGCGTTCCGCGAGGTTCATTTACTTTTTCCCCTCCTCCTTTTCTTTCCCTTTATTGCGCGCGCACGCGGAGAGAGATAAGATAAGCCGAGCGCGCGATGCTCGTTTTGTAATGTCAAATGTTCGCAAATACACGTAGGCGCCTGTGTACACAGAGCTCGCTAAATCGAGAAAGACACGTTTGTTCAGTTTGTCACTTTCTTGCTTTTTACGACTGCTGTTACGACTGCGGCTTCGGCTCTTCGGTTGGAATAGTTTAAGAAGCGCAAACATTATTATGACTCTAGGTTCTTTAAAAAAGACGTTATTCTCAATTTGTTTCACGGGTATCGGTACATCATTTGCCTTTACTTCTATTTCGACACACCGGCTATATGGTTAATGATTCCAAAGGCTGAAATTAATCACGAGAAGGAAATAAAAATCGAATCAAACACATCCCACCAAACATCACTTTTAAATCTTCACATCAATAAAAAAAAAATTATTATTTCCACCAAACCGTCCAATCACAGACCTACATCTATCAAGCCCGCAATCCCCACAGCATTGCCAAATGTATTTACGAAACTCACTCGCTCTTGCGTTAACGCCGACGCGCGCGCTTATACACACTCGAGCCTCTATTCATCGCGTGTCCGGCGCGTCGAAAATCACCTGCTTCCTCTCCGGACGCGGCGCACTCACACACATCCACCTGGCGGCCTGCAGCCCCCCGAAAATAAATTTCGCCCGCGGAAACAGCGTTCCGTTGGCGCTCCGGATTTATCGTGCCGATGCACGCGCAAAATAAAAGATCGAACTGAAGTGCGGAAGCGCGTGCTATTTTTGAGGCACGGGCGATCGTCGCGCAAAATTATTGCCTGGTACTAGTTGAGAGAGAGGCTCTTTTCGTGTTTCCGCGCGGTGTATCGGTCGTCGCGATGACGGACGGAAGTTTGGGTTCGAAGAGATTTGCGAGTCGAGTTTCGGGTGTCTTTTGATGTGCGTGTGCTTTCTGGGCTAAGTTTAGAAGGCCGGGGTTGGGATTTGTTGGATGTGTGTGTCTTTATGGCTGGGTTACTGTATTATTTATATTGTTTAAATGATAAAAATTAGAATTTTGATATAAGAGTTTAAAGGCGATAAAAATATTATCAGACCGTAGATCAAATGATTCAATGACCTTTCTTTCTATTTAATCAAATAAATTCCATATTAATCAATCCTGAATTCTGAGACGAAATTAAAAAATTTCTTACGTTTGCATCATTTCGTTACCTCTTTTCTTTCTTGACAATCAAACCTAAAATTTTTCCCAATTAAAAAAACGAGAACGCGCCGTCCGTCATGTCATCAAATTGAAAAAGCATCGCAAACTAACGGTCGTACTTGAAAGCAAAAATTATCAGCGGCAAAATTAATCACGACGCTGACTTGGTAATAGCCGCGCGCTGCAGCGGCTCCGCGGCAGGGTCACAGTAGCGCTCCGCAATTGAAAACCGGCGTCAATTATTCACGATTATTTTCGCATTCCGCTGCCACCGGCGCGAAGATGATATCCCTCGCGACGGTGCGCGTGCGTCACCGATCGTTAAATAAAGCAACGTCGCGATTCTCTAATCATCGGCGCTGCTGGCTTTCGAAGGGGGCGTAGAAAATTTGCCCTCATCTTGAATTGCGGAGCTCGTTTCTTTTTTCAAGGGGTTAAATTGTGCAGGTTGATATTAGCCGATTAACCGATATTTCAGGATTTTTTTCCAAAGGTTTATTGACGGCAATGACAATAATCAAGCTTTTTGCATTGAGCGACTCAATTTTTTTTCTACACCCAACCGGCAGAAAAAAGAGCAGTAATTACCCATTGTTAAAGCGATCGAATAATAAAGTCATCGCGAATCGCAAGAGCAAAAAGCGCCAGCAGATTCAATCGCCTAATTAAAATCGACGAAAATCATCGGATCGATCGATCTTTCAATCACTAGGCACAAAAAACTCTTCGTACTCCAATTATTTCCGTGCTTTTTCTCCTCCGCTCTCTCGCGATCGTCGACGCTGCTCTGCTAATAGGCGCACGAGCCTCGAAAAATTCCCCCCCTACTCGCGTGCCCGCGCGCTCGCACGCACATAACAGATGTTCGGCCATTTTTTTGTGGGGCTGAGCCGCCTTTTTTATATACGGCCCGGCACGTGCCTGCAGCTCCGGCTTTTTCATCATCATTACACGCCGCGATTGAAGCTCTTTCTCTAATTTCGAGCTCACGCTGTTTTTGCGTGCGGAATCGCTGCTGGGAGATTTTTGCTTGGAGTGGTTTGGTGCATGTATTGGGTTGACTGACTGAGATTGTCAGTTCGTTTAAGAGTATTGCTGTGCGAGGTTTAAGAGATAAAATTTTTTAATTTAAATTGTAATGTTTTACTACTTTGATATAGGATTTATGAATATTAATTTATGATATAGTACTTTAAGAGAAGTATTACCGGATGAAATCTATTTCGTAAGCGTGTAATTTAGAAAGTACTGATATAAATAATCACAGACTAATTGATTTGACTTGTTATCAAATTTGAAAATTCTTTTTTTGGTATCATATAATATCTAACAGATTAGATTGTGAACTGTCTAGTATACTGACGATAAGAATGAAATCAGAATAAAATTACTCTGATATTAAACAAAAATATTCAGTTTCTTTTTCTAATTTTTAAAATCATTAATTAAATCTAAATTTCGGATTTGTTTACAAATAACTTCTACTATTATGATCTCCCATACACTACAATGAAATTAAGCTTTTATTAAAAAAACTTTGTGTAAGAAAAAACAGAAACAAAAAGTTTATTACAACATCCATTATCTTACAAATCGTTCAAAACTTTCTCAAATCCGAATTAACGTTTTTTGAAACGCGCAGAATTCAGCCGCTCGGACTTGTTCCGCGCGCGCGGGCGCGGGAGTATAGTCGATGTCTTACAAATAGATCGTAGAGTCTCTCTCTCTCTCTCTCTCTCTCATTCTAAAGAGAGAAAGAGAGAGAGAGAGATCGCGCGCAGCGCGAGAGAAAGAGCGAGAAAGAGAGCGAGCGAGCGCGTGGCGGAGAGTTGAAGTTGGGGTGGCTCATGTCCAATTTTGGCCGCGCCGACACGCGCTTTACGCCCCGGTCGTATTAAGTTTCACTCAATATTTTTCGTGGCGCTCGCCGGAAAAAATCCATTTTTAGCGCCACCGGGCCGCTCGGCCGCGGGCTCGCTCTTTGACACTTTTTCCCCCCGCCGGCGGCTAATGCGAACCGCGCGCAAAAATTTTCGCTCTCGCGGTGGCTAACGAGCTGCCAGCGGATTTCGCCTCGTCGTCGCAGAATCGAGCGAAGTGGAAGATAAGCGAGGAATGACGGCAGGTGCGGGTCTTGGTAATTCGATATTCGATGAGGAGAGTGTTTGGATTTGCGCGAGAGCTTGGCGATGCGGGGATTCTAGATGTGCGGGGAACGGGGATTGTTCTTGCTTGAGATTTTTTTTTTTTTTTTTAATTATTGAATTTTACTGATGTTTTTGAGGAGCTGATATATTTTAGGTCGAAAAATCAAAGTAGAATATTTTGTAAGTCCTGAATGTTAGACATGTAATTAAACAGTTATATTTAGTGAAACCAAATTTTCGTTACATTATAAATTATATTTTCTGTCATAATATATCAAAATATGCTTTGAAAAAGTAGATAAGAATTTAAAAAATTATATATTATTTACCATTTTAAATTGGAGCTTAAAGTCAATTTAACAGAATTTAAATTGCGTATTTAAAATGAAAACCCCTAAATAATTCATTATACACGTTTTCAGCGTTAAAAAACTCAATTTATAAGATAATAAATTAATGAAATAATATTGAAAAATGATTTCTAAAGTAACATTGATTTATTAAACGAAATCAAAAAGCTTTCGTTTGTTGGGTGACTGCCTTTATTTATAGAGGTCAGTGTGCTGACCCTTAACTGAGTGCTTGGCGCCATTGAAACTTTAAGCAATTAATGTTTATTACATCTTACTATAAATAATTTTCATTTGAAAACTTTTTTAAAAAAATTAATATAATTCAAAACATTTAAAAAAATAAGAAATATTAATTTCATAAAATAGAAATAAATGTTTCTATATAAAAGGTAGTAGTATATTTAGTCATGCAACTAAATATTCAATTTTTATAATTACTCTAATTTTATACTCTCATTTAAAAATACTGAATAGTTTGAATTAATTAATAAATCAATAAACACGTAACAGAAACGTAAATCCAAACAGTTAAAAATAAATCCACGCCTATATTCCCACTAAAAACAATCC
>JAPYZA010007171.1:0-14018 GCA_030522685.1 Eupelmus azureus
GTATATATAGAGTCAGCTCCGATTTGTCTCGCTGCACCAATCAGCTTCATCCACAATCCAGCGCGCAATTCGGCAATCACCAGCCCGACATCCACACACCTCTTAAAAACTCGACAACGACCCACGCAAAGCGGTACTTTTTTCCACTCGCCCCGCTACAAATACACATACACACGCGCCTCCCTGATTTGCACTTTACACGCTCGGCTGTTGTCTTGCTCTTCTTATTTCAACTGCGGCTCGTGCGTAAGAGCGGCCAAATGAAGCATCGCCGATTGTAATCGTCGAAATGCGTCGACTTTATCTTGTTAATGCGCCCGGCGCTGTGACATTGTCAATTATGCATTGTAAGCGCGAGGGCCGGGGCATAAATAACGGGGATGCGCGCAAGAGAGGCCGATTATTTATATGCGCAAATTATCGTGTATCGCGGGTATTATGTTTGCCGAGCGAGGGGGCTGATGTTTTAAGTATGATTTATCGGCGATCGAGTGGGCGCTTAATGGCGCGACGCGCGAGAGAGAGGAGGATGTTATGGTTTAATTATTGTGGATGGGGGGAAGTAAGGGAGGACGATGGGTGATGGTATTGTTGGAAAGTTTAAAGGTGGGAGTTGAGTTTTTTAAGTGGGTATAGATAGCCGAATGGAAAGTGTAGGTACGTAGTAGGCTTAATCATTATAGTGGATGTCGAGATGGGTGTGGAAGGTGACTGTTTGCCTCGTGAGACGTTTTTCGCACAATAGCGATACAAATAAACTACTGTTACGAAATTTCAATATTGTTAATTTTTTAATTTTATGGCGTCTGACAGATCAATTATGAAACTGTAGAAAACACGTTAAATAGAATATTAATATACATGTCAGGTTATACTTTTACTATACATCAGCACTTTTGCTATCCCCGATAAGGACTCCGTTTTGAATTAGGTTTGCATTGCATAGCAAGTTTGCTATATATTTCATAGCTATTGTTGTGTGTCTTGAGACAGAAACGCCGAGCCAAGATCGTTTCTTATGATTACTGCTCTTATCGTTTACCGATTCTATGAGAGGTATACACTCAAAACACTGAAAGCATATTATAACACAAAGTATCCAATTCTACAATAAAAAGGTAGGGAAAATGTCCAATAGCGATTGATATTAAGATATGTGTAAAATGCATTGCAAATTAGGGTACGAGTATTTTGGGAAACCCAAATAACATTTGAATTTTTATTATCAAAATAAGGATTTTATCCTCCTTATCTAATGAGAAACTTTTTTTTTGTATGCTCCTCTTATAATCTTTTCCCAACGACCATAAGATTTTACCAAAGTAAAAGTATAAATAAAGGTATAAAAAACCTCTAATTTTTGTTTAACTTTAAGTCATAAGCTTGAATCGAACTGAAAAAGTGTCCAAGTATCAGCGACCGATAAATCACTCCCTCGAAAAAAACTCCAAATATAAACCCAAACCCGGCACAACCAAGGAAAATTAATGACACCTTTTAGACACCATCAGGCTCAAATAAATGAAACGCCTCCTTAAAAGTCTCTCCGCGCCCATATCATAATAGTACGAATGAAGTCGAATCGGCCACTCTCCGCTCACCCTCCGATGATGTAAAGCGCGGCCAAAGTGCCTGTAAAAGTCCAAAGAGGCAATTTATAAAAATAATCGAGCGGACCTCCTCGCTTAAAATCCGTGAGAGACAGACTCCTGAGAAATTTCGACTCCTCGCTCATTAACGATCGCATATCTCTCGCTTTGCGGCCCATAATGGCTTCATTTAACCGGCCGCCCGCGCGCTCAGTGATTTCATAAACGCGTCTGGAAAATAATCGCCGTTAATGCACCGTACGAATGCGCGTGTGGATACAGGTTACGGAGGAATGAGAGAAAGAGGTTGGCTGCTTTGGCCTTTAATCGCGCGTGAACCGAGTAAATGAGTGCATTTTTTCAGTTGGAAGTTTTCTTAGCAGCGTTTGTATACGTAGACTTTGATTGACGGTACGACTGAAGTTGGTGGAAAATTTCTCGTTTACAGAAATGTTTGAATAATTGAATGTGGCCTGGAAACTGGTACTGATTGTAAGTGACGCTGCCAGTTTTAATAGTGAAATCTTTAGTGTCGAGAATCTTTTTTTTAAGTTTGCGTTGCGGCTCTTAACGCTTGAAAAATATTTTATGTATTATAAAAACAAGTTTTAGAGCGTGCGTTTTTTTAATTTAATATTATTTATAAAATTATTGACACGGAAATATACAATGTTCGATAAATCGTTTCTCCGTTATCAGTGCTTATTATGCCGACGATTTCATTTGGTTAAAGGGTTCTGCATTGATTATGCGCGGTAATAATCGCTTAAATTGAACCGTCGTAAGTGATTCCTGCACTAAAGGCTCAAACTTGTAGATTATTAATTGAAATACTAGGACTATTGACTTACAAATGTATCCATAACCGGTACCGTTTTATCTTACTTACATAAATGGATTAAATTATTTCGACCTATAGAGACGAAAATATCTCTGAATGTCTCGTGATTTTTCTTGATGCTAGAGCGCTGGCGATATTTAGTAAAAGTATATTTAAATATTTTCCGGGGTTTTACCCGAATCGTTACAAACTAAGTTTAGAAAAGATAAGGGAATGTTGCATCTTCTAAAGAATATTCTCAAAATAGCATCGAGTGAAATCAGTTCATTATAGTTATTACAATTTCCTTTTTGCCGATCATCAATTTAATCCAAACAGAATATTAACTATGGCCTAATCATTGACTTAATTGTTATCTTTAATCCAGCTGAAGCTAAGCCCTAGTAGTCAGTACCAAATTTATAAGATACTTAAACCCAACTAAATTTCTACTCGACCATCCAATCTACAAATACAAGCAAACAGCGCAAAAGAAGCTCAGTTGATTAAAGCAACACGGGCATGCCCATCGGCAATAAATCAACCACTCTCTAACCACTCTCCTCAGCTCCACAAGCAAACAAGCCGCTTGTTTACTCGCGCTCTCCTATCCCCTTTTTCAAAAACCATCTCCCCAAAAACAAAACGCAAACTACCTCCTATATCTTATCACCCAGCTATTAAAACCCGCTCTCGCTCAGGCGCAACTATCCCTCGCAAAGCCGCTTCCTCAAAAACCAGCGAGCTACATACTAATCGGACAAGCCCAAGTCGCGACTATCGTAATCCAGCGGCGGCGCCGCACCTACACACCTGGCGCTCTGCGCCGCTGCTGAAAAACGACCGCCCAACGAAATGGCGCCTCTCGGTACGTATCCTATACTGTCTCTCTCCCTCTGGACTAGATCGGCGCCTCTAAGCCACAGACGCCTAGGAAGAAAAAAATCGGCGCGACTCGCGTTTTTCGGATCTCTCGTCGTGGCTATTTACACGGCGGGCGTCGCGCGTTTATGCAGATGCAGAAATCTGCAGAACGAGAGATATAGGTGCTTTATGAACGGCGAGATAAGCGGCAGGCGCCGCTTGGGGACAGCTGATTTGCACTTGTTTTGTAACGGGCTTTTTGCGGCCGCTCTCGCGCGCGACGCCGGGAATTTCAACTGGCTTTTTGCCGCGGATATATATCGAACAAATTGTTACGACGGCGATTAATGCGGATTTAATTGAGCAATAAAAGACCGGGATTATCCGCGCCTGATGCTCGGGAGCGCTGGTTAATTTATGCGATTTTTGCCGGCGCGCGGGCTTTTTGCCCCGTGTTTTGCCCCACTTGGTGTCAGTTGTTTTCTGAGCGCCTCTCGCCGAAGGAGATAACACGGGTGTAAAACTATAATGTTTGTAATCGCCGTGTAGTGCTCGATAAAGACGACGGTACGAGCAGATCGGAGAAGAATTAATTTTCCCGTGGGTAGAGTATAAGTAGCGCAGCCGAAGTCATTCGAAATCAGATGCCGACGAGCTAGCCTGCACTCTGAATCGACTTATTAAGATTCGGCGACATTTTTTTGCGCCAAAGTATAGCGCATTTTTCAATTACCACGCTGACGGACTTTTTCCACTCGCGCTTTGATATTTTCCATTTTTCTTTCTCGCGCGCGCTTGACAATCGATCGGTATCACGGCGATCATTAATCATTAGTTTTATTAAGTGATAATGGGATTTTTTGCGCTCGCGCGCGATCGATTGTTGGCAGCTTTGAATTTTTGCGGGCTCGGAAAAAATGAGCGGGAATACGGCGCGAGAATGTGATACTTGCTCTGAAAAAACGCGCTCGCTCTCGCTGTGCGAGCGCCGTTTCAAGGTATCGAGCGCAATTAAACGCGCGCAATTTGTATAAATAAGCGATAATTCATCGGAGAACAAATGCCAGTGATATCGATAGGTTTTTTTTTTCGTCGCAGCGTTATGCCGTCGTGAAAGTTATTATAACTGGTAAGGTAGATTTACAATGTTAGGTTGCTGGTTATATAGCTGTGTATTGTTAACTATATTGATATACTAGGCGGTATTCTTACGTATGTGTCGATGTACGTAATAGTAATTTATTGATTTTTTTATCAGGCAATCTACATCATGGTTAATCGTTCTTGTATCTACACTTTTATAGACTTCGTTTTACCATTTTTTATTTAACAAAATTATAAATAATTTTGTTAAAACATACGCACGTACATCTATTACTCAATAAGAATCATCCTCAAACCTTCTTCAAACATTCAATCCAATCAATCTCCAGAGCAGGAAAAAACCCGAGACAAAAATCCACGCCCAGCCGGCGAGCGCATAACCGCTCGATTTCACGCGCAAATCGGCGCGAAAGCTCAGGTTGTGACGCCGACAGCCGCCATATGCTCGCGTATATAAAACCCGATACATAGGCGGGCTTGAAGGCAGCCGCCGCTGCTAATTGCCGCGCGCGGCGGCGTATATATGCCGTTTTCTCGAGAGCTGCACGGAGGAGAGTGACACGCGCATTGATTTACTCGCGGCTGGGGCCGCGCAGCCAGGCGTGAAGCGAGCCTCGATCGCTCGCCTATCGCATTAATGCTCGCGCCGCGCGCGGCTGGAGCATATGAGAGTAGCTGTTGGGAGAGTTTAGAGTAGGTGAGGTTTGGATTATGGCGGATTTGAGTTGTGGAAAGAGTTCTCTGGATGGTTTTTTATCGTGATTTGATTGTTTGTTGAAGATGACATGTTTGATGTTGGAGGGAGGGGGTTGAAATTTCAGGTTGTGGATGGTAGTTGTTTAATAATTAAGAGAGAAACAAAATGAATTAAAAAATTTGTCTAGCAGTATTAGTACGATTGGATCTGAAAAAATATTACAGAGCAGATGTATACTGGATGAAAAATTACAACAAAACGTCGTTATTATATATTTTTATAATAATAAAGATTCTATATCAATTAATAAAAGATTGAAAAAGCTCGGGAATAACTTTAAGAAATCTGGTACCGTCGGGAAAAGTTGGCTTAAACAAATTGTCGTTATCCACTTTATATAAATATATACTTGTTGATCAAAACGATATCATTTATTTTTTTGAACAATTATAAAAAATATGTAATGTCGTAAAATTTGAAGCATACACAGTAATAAAATAAGTAGAAAAAGTCCTGTATAGATAGACCCACAGCTATACCGGACTTTTTCTATTTATTTTATTATAATATTAACCAGCAACTCATTACCCGACTTATTAAAAAACAATCATTCGTCACGATCCAGCATCCAGAGCGCACCAGTAAAATTTATCGTATTTTTCCACTCAACACAAGCTTAGCCAGTCAATTGGACTCGGCGAAATCCTCGGCAATCCCGTAAGAAGGATAATCTCAGCGCATCCACTGGCACCTCTCCAGCGCTCGCCAATAAAATCTAAACCCACTCTCCGACTTCTTCTCTCCCCAGACTCCAGATCTCGCTCTGCTCTATCCTCCTGCGCGCAGGCGCGAAAAAGGCAATCGTAAAACGAGCCAACTTAAAACGATTAATTCGCTGAAAAACGATAAATGAAAAACTCTCAGCTCGCGCGCGCCGGGAAAAGATGGAGAGCGATTTGCATCGCTGGCGCCGTGCGTCTGCGCATTCTCGGCTTATTATCGCCGTGTAGGTTTTGAGCAATCGCTGAGGATTGAGCGATTGCCGCACACGTCGCTAGCTGCTACCGCCTGTATATGCGGGGATCAAAAGCCAGGAGCGCCGATCTCTCATGCAAGTCTAATCGTTCGCCATTTTATACTTTTTTTTTTTTATTATTATTAATGGCTGAGCGCCGCTGTGACTTTATTTGTGCTTCGCTGTCTTTTGAGGCTGTTGCCGGTTTTTTTTCGTTGGTTTAGAGGAGTAGCTTGTGCGTTAAAAGTGATTGGCAAGGTGCTTTTTGCACGGCTAAAAGGTGGCTTTTATGCGGTGGCTGAAATTGAAACCGATCGTTAATGCGCGCCGGGTAATAAATCTGGAATATCTTTTATTGAATTCATAATGCTAATTTGACGAATAAATCAAGGCTTATCGAAACTCGAGTAATTTGTACGTTGATAAACGTTTATTATATTTTTAATATTAAATAAAGCTAAGCGAATTCAGCGAGATACCTCGAGCCATTCACGATATAAAGCGGCGATATAATATAAAAATAATGATCATTACATCAGTCAGAATCGAGACGACAATGAAACGCAGTGGAAAAGTTCGTAAAAGTCGGGCGCTACCGTTAATTGCTTATGCTAATAAAAGCGCAAGAAAATTTATGCAGACATCGCCGCGAGCGTCAAACTGTCGATAATTCATCTCTTGTCAATTGCTCCCATTACGCGCGCGCCTATTTTAAAACAATTTAATTTACAAACTCATCGTGCATGCTAATACGTATTATTTGCCGCTCGGCACAATGTATGCACCAGTCACCGGGATGATTAATTGTTTCAGCATGGAAAAATCATCGGCGGCGGGCGCCACTCGAGCTATTTCATTGCGCCGGCTGCTCAGCCTCTTTGCATAAGCGTGAAAAAGGAGAACAGATTATTTTTCCCCCATTTTCGTAATATGCTAATGGTGTTTATTTTATTGAAATTTATTCTAAGCGCGTTGGTAAGGGAAATTATTTATTATTGGCGATTCTTTTTTTTCTCTTTTTTTTTTCATGGATGGCTGAGGTCTTATCGTTGCTGGAAAAATGGAACGTCTGTTGATGCAATTTTCCTTTCTTCGCGGGAAACTTATTAATGGAGTGTATTGGTGATGTTAATTACAGGTAGTGAGTTTTATGTGGTTCTTCGGTAACACATTTTTCAAATATTTTAAGTCTCCTTTCAATCTTTTATTTTCTTCATAATTAACTCGTTTTGTTTTCGCGCAAAAATGTCTCTACTAAACAAATCAACGACACAGTCTACTATAAACTACTTCCTTCCATCAAAAACGAAATATTTCAAAACTCCACCACAATTGAAATTCCACCATCATTAACACATCATAACCCAAAAAAAGCACTCAACCCACTCCCCATCCCTCGCTCAACCACCAACAAATCCACCGCTCGCCTCTCCTCAAAACGCACCTATTCTCGTTCGGCCAAGAAAGCCGCCTATTCGGAATCGAGGCGCAACGCCGGCGACGATGCCGCACGTGCCCCGGCAATACATTATTGTTAAGCGTGACAGGGCCAAGGCAGGGCTCGCTTTGCGAGCAGCCTTTACGCGCCATTATCGCGCCCAAGACTTATGACCGCGCATTAAACTCTTTAAGGTGTTACTTTGCATTAGCCGCGCTAAGATCCCAATGGCCCGGCGCGCCGACTTTCGCTTTTAATTGCGACCAGAGACTTGGATGTTTGGCTCGCGAGGCGCGGTAATTGCAGAGGATGCCGCAGTCTGCGCGTAAACAGGCGGCCGGCGGGTTCGAATATTTGAGGGATTTTGGAGGTCTGGGATTTGTTGGGTTGATAGACGAAGGGTAAATAAACGATAGGTGAGTGTTTACGGGAGTGGTGATTTCTTGATTTGTTGGTGCTTTGACTGATCGAGTGGCTTTGTGTTTTGAATAAATGGCTGCGAGTGTTTTAACGCGGTGTCTGTGCGCGCATGAGAAATGCAGTTTTTTAATTTATGGGTTAGTCTTTCACGATTCAATTATCTCGGTAGTTTTGCTAAACAAGACTAGAACTATAAATCTCAATCAACAAACCAGTAGAGCATTAAATGTAATTAACGCTCATTTAATTTATCTCAAATAGATTTTTTTGAAAGGTTTTATTATTTAAGTCCATGGCAGTTCATGAACGTCTATAACAGTGCTTTTTGAAGTAATGTTGTACATAACTGTTTATTGAAATCCATCAGGAGGCAGGCGACTGATATGAAATTTTAAGCTTATTAATCATAAATAAAGTCGACAAATAAATATTTCCATCATAAATCACAATTTTTTATCGTTTAAAACCTTGTAGCTAGATTATGTCAATATAGTTGACTTATGCACACGAAATTAAGATTGTTAACTTATACAAACTTTCTACTTTCATTTTCATGTTTTTCAGACTTTCAAGAACGTGTTGCCACAAGATTTCTGAAATGCAAACTGCTATTTATCTGCACAAAGTCGTGTAAATTTTACCTGCCAGTCCTTGGCAGTGTATCCTGGTAAAATAATCTTTTTCAATGGACTTATTTGCCAGTTTTAGCGGAAGAAACGGTGAAGGTCTAGAACATTCTAAGTGAGAAAAAATAGATCACCAAACAAGCTTTTCAGAATCAAATATTCGATCAAAATCAGCATGAAATTCATTTAAAAAAATCTTTGAGGATTAGATCTTAGCTAATCATTCATACAATTGGAATTAGCATTCAATATTGTTAAGGGGATTAAACCTTTTTTTCCACTCATTCTGCTTATTAAACAATAAAACGCATTTACGTAATGCTTTTAGCAGTAGCATTGCAGTGACAAAGGTTACGGTGGCGCGTGTACATTTTGGCATTTTAGACTTCAGTAATGCAAAGGCCTACGCCCGAAATCGCGTGGTTCGTGACGTCATTGTTGAATCAGCAGAAATCTAAGTCAAGAGAATTTCGGAATTTGACGCACAAACGAAATTGACGTACCCATAGGCCAAGAGTGCGCATTTGTTTCATCAAACAAAGCTTTGAATTACGTCAAAATTATTTATTTGGTGTTACTAAAAAATTTAGTAGATGATGAGGGTCCCAGTCAGTTCTTAGATTTCTATTCTTATAAATCTAATGCGTTCTTATTTATGGAATTAATTACCAAGTTTAAACAAGATTTTTAGGAGCATCATCAAGCCTATAATTTTTCAATGATCACTTTTTATCTTTTCATCGATGTCTATTGTTCACATCTTTTTTGGTCTTCATGAATAATTTATGTCGATGTGAATATAAAAGTAATGCTTCTTGAAATATAAAGAAGTTAAAATTATAAATGTGACCGAGCAGTACATAGACGTGAAAAAAAGTGAACAACTGCTACTCGGCTGTTTACACACTTGCCTATTATTAATCACAGCAAGTGCTTATAGTAAATCCGCTTTACGACCTGCCGAGTTTTTTTCGCTACCAAAACAAAAAAAAAGTAGAAGATCATAAAAAAAGTAAAAAAAAAACGTTCCAAAACATCGTTCAAACGAAATATTGCGGGGATTACGTGGAAAAGCTAGTCCCATAACAGGGCTTACCGTATTAGCTTGAAGTCTATTGCTGTCTATTTTTAAACGTGCTTCGTCAATGTGGATTGAAAAGGTTTTCTTTCAGCACTTGAGATGCCTTTCAGCTATCATCTATCTCACTCTTCTTCCTGCCCAAATAGAGACGTTACGTTTTTTTGCGTCATTTAGTTCGTGGGATCGTTTGTAGCTACAAAAACCACTGCAGTGAGTGACAAATGAGTATAGCGGTGCATCACTGTAGGGTAACTCGTGGTGTTTGTAGACAAATTACTAGTTACGTAATTTTCAATTCTTTCGGTTTTGTAAATAACAGCTTTATTGGATGCACTATAACTGTTCGTGTGTAACCATACCTACAGTAAAGAATAATCAATCATTTGCATAAAGCAGTGCCGTAAAAATAATTCAGAAAATTTTTCAGCAATGTCGCATGTTTTCATTGAATGAAGATTTTGGTAAGCAATCGCGTTGGCTAATGTTTATTTTTACAGTCAAAATCCACATTAGTCGAAAACCTTCGGGTCAAGGACCTAGATCCCAGCGACGTAAAGTAAGACAAACACTTCAAGCAAGGACCTCACATTGATCCTTGAATTTGAGAGAAAGCCTCATACACTCACCAAAGTCCAAAAATACACCAACTCAAAATTTTACAGAAGTGCTAAAAAAATACCCGCAAAACATACCTCGCAACCAAGTCACTCACCTTAATCAGACTCTCGTCGGGCGAGAGAAAGAGAAAGAAAAGGCAGATCGCCGAGTCAGCGCGGCAGCGCTCGACTTGATCAGCTCTTCTCTTGGCAGCGGCGGCAAACGCGGGATCACTCGAAGCGACATCCGGCAAATTAAGAAACGAGGGAGAGACGGGCAATCGGACAAATCGGAATGAGAGACTCGCCGGCGCGCGCGCGCGCCTGCGGAAGAGATGAAACGCGAGCTTTGCTCGGAATGCCGGTGAGTAATGGCTTAACTTTCTCGTTATTGTTCGGGGACTGATGCTGAGTATGAGTTTGATAATGAATCGGTGACAGTTTTTTTTTATTAGGGTAATAGTGGGGTACGTTAGTTTGTGGTTTTTGGGAGAGCGAAAGTTGTAAACTTTAAATATTATGTATTTTTCTGTGATAAATTATGCACTGTACATTTTTTTGTTAAACACAAGTTTATGTTACAAAATTTAACAAAAGAAGTATATTTTAAAATTTACTCTTTATACAAAGTAAATTTCGTGAAATCAATCAAATAAAATCATGTTCTTTTTCTTTTTCTCCACAAATTTCATCCTTGACATAACGTAATAGTATTCCTTCAATTACTTTACCAACCAATTTTTGCACCCTAATTCTCATTGATACTTATTCCCCAATTTTTTCAAAATACCTTATAGAGCCATACGAAAAATCTAGTATAAAATTAACATAAACCTCTTTACCAATAAAAGCAGGATTAAAAAGCCGCTCTCGAGTCCCAAAAATACAAGCGCGCGGCGGTAAACATCCGCGTAGCGCGAGCAATAAAACAGGGGACCGAAAAAGCCTGAAAACACGCGCGCGCTCAAAATTCACGCAGCTGACACAATATTTTTACGAGCGCGAAATCCATGCGGCGAAGGGCGCGTCACGCATCCTTAATAAGATTAAGGTTATCGGGCGCGTTCGGTGAGAAGAAAAAAAAAGAAGTTCCCTCGCAAAACCACTCTAAGCGACGTTAAAGCGTGAAATTGTTATTTAATTGGTCTGGCTTTTCGCCGTCGGTTTTTCGGCGTGCCACAAAGTTTTCGTACGTCGAGAGTGTCAACCTTGTCAAATGAATTAGCCGATGGGGCCAATGAGTGTAATAAAAATCGTTAGCGTGATTCGGGATTATTTTCTTTTTCTTTTTGCTGTTTCTTGTCATTTTAAATGAGTAAATAGGATGCAAATCAACGTGGAAATAAATTTTGACGTTGTGAAGTTATTCGATAAAGAATTGGTATAAATAAAATATTTTTAATTTTCTAGTAATTTTATTTTCTAGTAGTTTTATCTTCGTGAATTTGATTTAAAACTTTCTGCACTAATTTATTTCTTGACATAATATGTTAGCACTTTTTTGAGCTTTTTTTGAGCTTTTTTATTATTATTTGTTATAGAAAAAGCATGCAATAACACACCTAAAACCATTTTTTTATTTTATTATAATATCTTGAAGTACCGTCATATATTTAAAGATACATCTTTTTGCTTGAGTAAAAATGACAATATTAATACAAATATCTCTAAACTTTATAAAATTAGAATTTTTATTCAATTATAAAATAACCTTAAATTTTCATTTTCAACAATGGTATTGTAATGAACAAAGAAACTAAAAGGGCTAACTAAGTTCCTTTCTTAATGTACTAAAAACTTCTCACCTGACTGACAACTTTATCAAAGAAAATATACAAGCTACATTTTGTTCTTTGCTAACAATGTCTTTACACGAATACCGTCACTTATAATTAATAACATCCAATCATAACAACGTTCACAAACAATTACCGAAGCCCAGCGTTATATTCATATAGCCGACAAAACTGTCAGAGAGCAGGTTTCGAAAGATCAAAAAGTCTCCACGCTTCATTTATTCCCTCAGCAAGCCCGCTGCGCCCTGAAAATTAATTACCCCCGGCCCATGAACAATTCATCGCTGCAAACAATATAATTCACGCCTTTCATAGCTTGGCATTCCGCGTGACATTAGCAAGCCGCGGGGATCGTAACAGAGCAGGCCAGTAGGCGCCGGGCAATATCTCAGGGGCGCCTTTGTGTATAATAAAGTCGCGTTTACACGCACATTGTACGCGAAGAGGCAACAGATCACGAAGGTACTGCTATACATTGTTCCGACTTTTGGTTTTATGCCAAACAATGCGTAATAAAGTGGCTATAAAAGCGTCGCGGGGTGAACGTCACTTTTACGACCGTTAAAGCGGTTTTTTTTTTTAACGTGGTATAGTGGCGTTCACTTTCCGAGCACGAGAGTATCTGCGTGAGCCTTTGAATTTCTGCGAGGACTTTGTAATGAAGGCGGGATTGTGGGGATGGTGATTCATTTGTTGAGTTTGTGGATTGCAATGTTTTTCTTCTGGATGGCGTTGGATTTTTGTGGCGTAGAGCATCGATTGATAAAACAATTTTTAATGGTTCGTATGTTTTAAAAACGGGAAAATATAAGAGCGAAATTTTGTGAATTTGTTTTTGTGTGGTGTTAATTAATTTTTTGTAAATTCAAGAATAATACTGTTTTTTATTAAAGTTTTAGATTGTAATAACGTAACTTGTTTTTGTTTATTAACACAATAAAGATATTTATTTTTTATTTTGATTCATTCATCCATATGTTTGTGAGATAAAGTGACTTTGCAGATTTTACCAGTCTGGATATTTTAATAGAAATAATGTTCTTGGATTAAACTTATTTATGCTGAAAACATATTAATATTTTATATAAATTCACACAAGTATAATAAATTCTTTGACTGAGGTAAGCAAATCTCTTAATCCTAGACTTTAAAAAAATGTCGTTGTGAAGCTTTAAAGATTAAAATATTGTAAAAATGTATAATAATTTTTCTATATTAACTGCACAAATAATTTTTTGTCAATAAATGTATAACAAAAATATCAAAACGTATGTTTCCAGTTTAAAACTGATAATTTTGCACATATTTTTTTTTTCGAGTATTAAAAAATGAAAATTACATTAAAAATTTTTAAAATATACATAGTATAAACTTTCAATTAGCGAAGGTCAGCAATTTACTAACTAATTTATGTTCTCTGCAATATGAAATTTTCGAATATTAAATAATATGAGATACCGTGTACTAAAACGTGATCAGATATATTTGAATGTAATTAAATATCGCCACGCCAAATTTAATTACCTGCTCATGTAAATTCACTCGCAACGCACGCGTGAGCGTTTTATAATACAAATAAAAATACACCATAAATATAGATAAATAAGCATGCACGTATTACATAATCATCAAAGTTTCTTCGCGCATTTAATATCAAAAATCAAAAGATATTCATCATTTCTCGCAATTAGATGCCATCGCGTATCTTTGCGCGAACTAACATCGTCGTAAATGCTAAAATCCCACGGATCGAAAATACGTATGCGATGAGTGTATATTTCAAAACATTATCTCTAATTCCACCGTTACCAACGGCATAATTACCAATCCGACATCCACCAAATCTAAAGTTTCTTATAAACAGCATCTATAATCCACCTCCGACTATCAAAACCACATGCATCAACCGATTCTTCCCCAAACACCCAACCAAAAACCATCACCCTCCCCAAACCAACAATACAAAATAAAA